>JANAVB010032819.1:9900392-10029386 GCA_029216955.1 Iris pallida | reverse complement strand
TGTCACTACGACTGCCAAAGCAAGAGACATTATTATGGGAATATAACAATATAAGACAGAAAATAGATGAACGTTGGAAGAATTACAAAGTGCTTTACTGAGCAAGGAAGCTCCTCATACCATAATCATCGATGGGTCGTTGTCCGTGGTCTCCTAGAACAGCAGTGACCAATTCCATTGATATCACATATGGTTTTCCTACACATAAATCATGGACAAATTAAGCTGCTAAATAGAGTGAATAAATTTCAAGCAGACTAGAGAACACAACTTAATGAAATTAAAAACAATAGAGAAGTAGCCAACTCATGCCAAATTCTTTTGCATATGTACTTCTATCAAATGCTATCATGTAGTAATGCAATATAACTTCAACCATTAAATATTTTAGAGATTTTCTATACAGTATAAACTTATGGGAATGTCACTCTTTTTAACTGTTTGGCTTAATATGTCATATTGTATTATCTTATCTCTTCATCAACCTGACAACTGTTATAGGTTGTATGGCATGACCCCCTCATACTGGAACCAACATAAACGGTTTGTGTCAGGAGCCGGTCATTAAAAGTTTATCAATTCTTGTAGGGAGGTTTCTTATACTGTCCCATTCCAATTAACAAAGAGGAGGATCTATACAGCCTAACCTTCAAGACGATCTAACTCATAGATTGCAGAGTTGTCTACATAAAAATCAGATAGACCCTGGATAGAAATTAAGGAGAATAAACTTTTCATGTGGATAACATGCACTGCTTTATTAAAGCACGCTAAATAAAAGAGCAAAAGTAACATAATATCTTAATATGTTTGAGCTCATGTAGCATGCTATTCAAAACTAAACTAAACACCAAGACACTTTCTAAGGTAAGCTTATCTATTGAGCAAATTTTGACTATCATCCAAGCCTTTAAATCACTAGGTTTACGTTGTTTATAAAATTGTTTTATGGGTGTTATCAAATCCATTCATAATGGTGACAGATGTGTACAAGATATCTCTCTCATAAATCTATTATTTATATGTGATTGAAATTAAATCCACATTCTCTCTTTTCTAAAAGAAGATGGAAAGAGTATGTGCATTTACAAGCCAACAAAGAGAACCTTTAAGGAGAGCCAAGTAACAATGGATTTGGATCACTTCCGACAATAGAATTTTCACATAAACTTGACATCTTACCTAATAAATGCATATAATCAAGTAATTCACGAAATAGTGTATACCATTTTGTTTCTTGTTAAGTGCATACATTTTGGTGACTTCTTTCAGAAAAATTAAAAAAAATCTGTGTCTATGAGATGAACAGATAAAAGATTAGAGAACTAATTTAGCATTCAATCTCTATGTGCTTGGATTGGGTTGGGTAGGATATACTTGGATATACTGGGAGGGGGAATTTGGTTTAGTGCACCAGGTAGAGGGTCTCCTTTGACATATATCAGTAATGATGCCAAGCCACATCACATACGCATGCCAAGCCACATCACATACGCGTGCAAATTAATATGCTACTAGCAGAGTTTGCAAGCAGATATAATTGAGATGCTAACTATACCAATATGTGATGGCATACCCACAACAAATCGAACTTCCTACTATTGTACAACACCAACTTTAGTAGCTATTGGCACTTGACCATAGGTTCCTGGATATATTTTGGAGACCATTCTGATAAAAGATTCAACAAACATGAAGACGATATCAGCAGTTGACAAAAACAATGTATACTACCTCAAGAAAAGCATTGAACTCTGCTTGCATTCTCCTTGCTTCAATACCCCATGCCTCCTGAAACATACGACCCAGAACAAAAACACCAACTGCAGTATAACTATACACAAGCATTGAGTTTTTCAGTATGGATATCATAGAATTGAAAACATCACTTGCTGCAACAACAGCTATGGACCAGATACGAAAATTCTCACATGTTACCAAAGCTATTTTTTGCATATGCTCCACCCATATGCCCAGCATACATAAAAAGCGATCCTGAGTGCTTGAGAGAAACCTGCAACAATTAGATGATCTGTTACTGTAAACATGCTCCTCCCCCCTTCTTAAAATCATTCATTATATGAGGTGATCATCTAATTCTATCAATGGTTTCGACAGAATGGATTTACATTGTTAATCAACTTCAAGTAATTAGGTTGTAATCATCAAAATAAAATGGAAAAAATTGTTAACTTGTATGATTTCAGTGCCATTGTAGGATATATTTATTTTTGTTTCTTAGCATTGAGTGTATTATCTAAGGATATGTATGAAGTAGATATTAGTTAAACTTACCTCTAATGTAGCCTGACCATGAGAGACCATCTCTATCATCCTTGTCCTAATCTGCACATAGTAAGCATAAACAACTGGTCACATACAAGTAGGGGCAAGGATATACACACACATAGACCACCTCTATCATCCTTGTCCTAATCTGCACATAGTAAGCATAAACAACTGGTCACATATAAGTAGGGGCAAGGATATATGTGTGTGTGTCTATATATATATTCCACAACTTAGATGATAGATTTGTAACTACAGCTATTTGTAGAATGATTAGTACAAATTTTCTCTTGTAACCATAACTTCATGTATTCGGATATAAAAGTTCTGTATTCTCATCCTTCCAAATGAAGCTTGTCAACAAACAAAGTATAATAATGGGCATTTTGGAAGCTCCGGTATTCCAAAAATGGTGTCATATCGAACGAAGTCACTCCAAAATTGGTGTCATCATAGCAAGTCCATGTTGGATGCGTATTAGACATCAGAAACACTACAAAATGCACTAGGATACGCCAAAATCAGTCTCATTGTGATATCCACGCAACGTAGGGTAGCAACATTGAACATGCTACCGCACAAAGTCTACATTCTACGAGTTCAAGATAAAAGCAAAAGGACCCAAGCAAGGACAGAACCATGACTATATCATGGGAATGGGAGCAAAACTCAAAATTACCTAGTTACTTTAGTACCTCGAGTATTTCTCCCCGCGGACCAAAACATAAAGTTACCTAATTATCTAGTAATCTAGACATTCTTCCCGCAATCGTCTATATCGGCAATAACAACTACGGCCTCCGATATCTTCAAGGTCTAGCTACATAGACTCTTTTGTTCCATTCACCTTAGTAAGTTCAATTTCCGACGACTCCATTAGCAGCTAACAGTAGCAATATCCATCAAAACAATCCATATCATTTCATAAAAATTCTACTAAATTTGCATTATACCTCTTGGTCAGACTTCTCGTTCTCGAACTTGGGGTAGAACGTAGCTCGTATCTGCGCCCGGGAGAAGGTGTTGTTGTCCACGACGAAGTCCGCCCCTAGGTTCCCCTTGAACAGCTTCGCCAACCCGCCCGCGGCGCCGGCCGACTCCTCCGCAGGAGCAGCCGCCGCCGCCCTCTCCGGCGCCTTCGCAGCGGCGGTCCCGGCCGCCGCGGCGGCGGTCGAGTAATTCTTAGGCCGCCATACTTCTACCGCCTGGCCCTTCGGCGCGATTCCTAGCCTGCTGAAATTGTCAGCGAGAGACGACGACGATGACGTTGGTGTCGGTGTCGGCATTGATTGTGATGGGAGTTCGGTGGCGGCGGTTTTCGGCTTCTCCTTCCATTGCTGTTTTCTCTGAAGGAAAAAAGAAGTCGAGAAGTGATGATCGAAGAGAGAGTAAAGTAGGAGGAGGGAGTGGAGTTACTTACTCTAGGCATGGCGAGGAGAGAGGAGAATGAGGAAGTGGGGAAGTAGGGTTTGAGTGCGACGGAGAAGAGGAGGCGCCGGGTAGAAGAAGACGCCAGCATTCACGAAGTTGTTGAGAATTAGGGTGTGTTTGGTTATAACCGTATTTGGAGGTAGGATTTCAATTTTTATGGATTTAGATACAAATCCATAAAATTCTATGTTTGGTTGGAGATGGATTTGGATATATAAAGTATGACAAAATTTAAAACTTGGATTTGGTTAAATTTTGGAGGAAAAAAATAATTAATTTTTAATAATTTCGTTAAAATATTTATTATTTAATAATTTTGTTAAAAATTAGTTAATCTTTAATAATTTTGTTAAAAAAATTTATTCTTTAATAATTTCGTTAAAAAAAGTTAATTAATAAAAAACTAACTATTTTATTAGTATTATTAATTAATAAAAAATAGTATTATTAATTAAAAAAAATTAGTTAATTTCGTTACAATTATAATTAATAATTTATTAGTATTATTATAATGTTAATTAATAATTGTTATATTAAACAGTTTTATATATATATATATATATATATATATATATATATATATATATATATATATATATATATAGAATATCTCAAACCATAGAAAAATCACTTAAAAGTTTTCAAGAATGCGGAACAGAAGAATTTAAAATATTAAAAAGACGAGTAGAAAACCTAGAAAATGAATTAAGACTAGTAAATAACAAAATAGAAATAATAGAACAACAAAAGGTAAATAGTAAAGAAAAACAAATACAGATTACACAAACTCAAAACTGTGTCCAAATATGTAATTCTGAAAATTTAAAAATATTAAAAGTTAAATGTCTAGTAAGAATAAAAGATTATCAGATAAGATGCCTAGGATTAGTAGACACTGGATGTAGCAATTGAATTATAAACGAAGACATAATTCCACAAAGATATATTGTTAAAGCCTCTAAACCCGATAGTGCTCAACAAATGGATGGTGGGCTACATTTGTATGATAGCCTATTAATCCCATGAAGTAAAATCAGTTTTGAGACTAATTGTGGACAAAGTATTGAATACTCTCTTCCTGCTGATAGTACTTGGGTAAGACCACTAAAGCTTAGGATAGACCTTGTTTTAGGATTAAGTTTCTTATTAAAAGATAATGGAAGTATACTAATAAACAAAGATTATTTACAACTACAAAAACATACCTTGTTACCCCAGTTTTCCTAAATGACGACTATGACAAAACTAATAAAAGAACCTAAAATAGAAGAATGCAAGTGTAAAAGAGAAAGAGAATGTAGAAGAAGAAATAGAATATAACAACTATGAAATAAGTTCAGAATTTTTACATCTTGAAAATTTTTATTATACATTAGTAAGTGAGCAAGATATTGAACAATTAATGCATAAGTTAGAAATAACAGGAGAAAATATATTAAAATACTGGGAAAAAGACAAAATACTTTGTAAACTAGATATAATAAATCCTAATTATAAAATTAGAACAGTAAAAATTAATGCTACAAATCAAGACGAAGACGATTTTAGAGAACATATTAAAGAATTATTAAAATTAGGGATAATTAGAAAATCTGAGAGTCCTCACAGATTTGCAGCTTTTATTGTAAGAAATCATAGTGAAATACTACGAGAAAAAAGTAGAATGGTAATAAATTATAAAAGACTTAATGACAACACTAGAGATAACGAGTATACCATACCCGATAAAACTCAGCTAATTAATAAAATACAAAACTGCAAAATATTTAGTAAATTTGATCTAAAATCGGGATTTTGGCAAATAAGAATGCATCCAGAAAGCGTAGAATGGACCGTCTTTACTTGTCCAGAAGGACATTTTGAATGGCTTGTAATGCCTTTTGGTTTAAAAACTGCACCTCCTATTTTTCAAAGAAAGGTGGATGATATTTTTCTAAAACATAAAATTTTTGTAATTGCTTACATAGATGATATTTTAGTTTTCAGCAAAAACAGACAATAACATAGAGGACATCTAAAAATCATCATTTCGGAATTTATAAATCACGGACTAATAATTAGTAAAAAGAAAATTCATCTATTTAAACCTCAGATAGAATTTTTGGGAGTTATTATTGGAGAAGGGAAAATTAGGCTTCAACCTCATATAGCTCAAAAGGTCCTTGAGTTTCCACACAAGTTAGAAAATCTAAAAGAAATACAACAGTTTCTTGGCCTAGTAAACTATGCTAGATCATTTATTAAGGACTTAGGAAAAATTACTGGTCCTTTATATGCTAAAACTTCTCAAATTGGACAGAAACATTTTAATCATGAAGACATTAAGATAGTGAGAGAAATAAAAGAATTTATCAAAAAGTTACCCGAGCTACAACTACCCCTTGATACAGATTACTTAATTATAGAAACAGATGGAAGTAATCTTGGTTGGGGAGTTGTTCTCTTGGCTAAACCAAATAAATATTCAGATAAAAATACAGAAAAAAATATGCAGATATGCTAGTGGAAGATATAAAGAAAAAGAAAATGTTATCAGCATAGACGCTGAACTATTAGCAATCTCTTATGCTTTAGACAACATTGAGTTATTTATAATATCAAAAAAATAAATCACCATTAGAACAGATTGCAAGGCAATAGTTGCTTTTCACAATAAGATGAATTTAGACAGTAAAAGATCGACGAGAAGACGTTGGCTTAATTTCACCGATCGTTGTCTTTATACTGGTTTACAGATCTCTTTTGAACACATTAAAGGAATTAATAACATAGCAGCAGCCATCCTTAGTCGTCTCATTTATCGGAGTTCTCGAGGAAGCGAAGTGGGCATAGAAAGCATCAAACCCAAAGCACTAAAAATACAAAAAAATTAAATGACTTTTAACAAAATCTATTACAAATATGCTTTATCTAATAAAGATTTTTTTCATGTTACAGATGGACAAGCCTCCTGATCAAAGAATACTCCAATACTATGGTAGTAATCATAATAATTCTAGTCAGAATCAGGTAGCACAGACTTCTTACTTTCAAGAAATACTAAGATTTGGTAGCATTGAATTACTAGTTTTTCCAAATAGCAATATCTCTTTTAGGACTCAGACACATATATCTCTTACAAAAGAGAAGAAATGCTTGGTAGATAACTTGTGGATTTCGTTTCATAAAAAGGACCAAAGATATTTTCTAGCAAGCATGAATGCATTGTCCGAATTATTTAGCCAGACAAAGACCAACTTTAAATTTTATGTAGAATTTAGAGAAAAGGTTCCAGGAGTATATCATACCTGGATAGAGGTACTTGAAAATATAAAAGAGTTTACTAGTCCACTATATAAAGGTTTTTATTATTTATCAGAAGCATTAGATTTAGCAAGACAACATCTTGGAACAAATTATTTTGTTTCTCCATATCTGAGAAGTATACAAGACAAGTCTCTTGAATTTTCTATTATTCATGATACTAATGAGAAGATTTTGTTTTGTGATCATTGCGAGATACTCTCTAAAACTGTTAAGAGGTTAAATGAAAATATATAAGTTCTAGTCAGAGAGAAGCAGCAGCTGATTCAAAAAGTAGCAGACCTAGAAAGAAAAGAATTTCAAAATAAATTTGCACTAAAGCAGATCTACCGTTTGGTCTTTAATAAAAAGGATGAGATGGATTTGCATTCTCCTCTGAATGTAATAAGAGATTCTATTGGGTCTATTATTCCAGCAGCTAGTATGGTTCAAACGACAACCGGTAAAGACATATCAAGTCCGTTGATGGCTGTGACTTTGCCTAAAAGCCAAGTTGCAGATTCTGCTGGATCCACAATCCCAGCAGCTAGTCCGGTTCAAACGGTAGCCGGTAAAGACACATCAAATCCGTTGATGGCTACGGCTTTGCCCAAAAGCCGAGACAAGCAGGTTATGACCAATGAAGACAATAATCAAGAGATTCGTCAGAAATTTTTAGAACATAAAGAATCTCATGAAAAAGATATTGACAGACTTCAGAAGATTTTAGATGGAGTCCAAGGAAGACATAAATTAGACGACAAAGCTCCTGCCAAAGTAAAAATTGCTAGAAAAAAAAAAGATAAAGTCAAAGAATATGATGTAAGAAGTATCCAGAGCAATCAAGAGCGGAATGAAAGAATTTTTTATGGAAGAAGATAAGAAGAAAGCCAGGCCGACTCTCCCAGTAAAAGATATCACTGTTTCTGGAGAAGACTCTAGCCCCACTGCTGAAATGACCCCTGATAGTGATATGTCACCCATGTCATTTGACAGTATAGCAGAACACAGCTTAGACACTATTTGTTGACTGCTTTAATCATCTCATCTCATTTATCTTTTACTGTTCTCCAGACCGAAAAATCTTTCATGGACAGATTTTCTCTATTCACTCTCCTGATTCTTGACTCATCTCTTTCTTCTTTATGAAGCTTGGTGACTCACCTTTTTACTGTCTTTTCTTTAATTTATGTTCGTCCACCTGTTTGTTTTATGCAATGACTATTTTGCCCTCACATGATTGAAATTTGATGGGCATTTGTTGTCTTTCTGCTGCCCAAAAAAATCCTATAAATGGGGGTCTTCTTGCTTGCTTATGGACAGAACTCTAGAACCACCTTCACGAACCTCCTAGCAAATATTCCCGACGATCAAGTTCTCTTACTGTCTTGTATAAATCTGCCTACCAGCTTAATTACTATCTGTAAGTTTTTATCTTTTGCTTGTAATTAAAAGGGATTCCCGAAAGGGAAATTCCCTAGTCATGTATTATCTGTTTTTCTCCACTATGTAAATTAAAAGTTTGTATTAAGTTTGTATGAATCTTCATATTGTTATAAAGTTTGTATGAATCTTCATATCGTTACCCATCTTCAATTTGCTGCATGATATAATAGCATAGTCTGGTATTTATTTATTTAATTTACGAGTGACTCTGAAGGAATTTCGACCTATTAAGTGGTCTAGTTTGTCCATGAGTGGAAAGTAAGTCTCGTCTGAAAAGAAGAGAGTACTAGGCTAAATTTATCATGTCTTCAATGGCTGGGTAAAAAAGAGAGTATTTTTGGGGAAAAAATATTAATACATTGAAACTACTAGGGGAGAGTACTGAGTAGGACTTACAAAATCAAAGAATTTCACCAATTGAAAAAATTATCCTATTAGCTTCTCTTTGCTTGCCTATCTGGTTTGGTTCAGTCATTGATTACGTTAAGAAATTGGAAGATTTACTCATCCTGTTAGAAAAGTTTTTTAGAAAATTATTAATATTTTCCAATCCTTCATGACTTGTTATTTATAATTGTATTTATCCATGCAAAAAATATCTATGTTGTAAGAATTGGAAAAGTAATAATAACTTTAAAAAAATAGAGGTAGTAGAGTTTTGAGAATTTTTGAGTTGACCCCTCCCCCCACCACTTATTTTACCATAATTTAAGGTGCACTTCAATGAATTACCATAATGCATGAAATTCTCAACTTTTAATAAAAACCGTCATGCCATGTCACGACCCGCACCCGCTATAAGGGCACGTGTGCGTAACAACGTCCAACACACACCGTAAAAACGGCGTGGAACGCTATAGGTTTACTACTCTAAAAACAGTTTATATAATATCAAAAAACCTGTCGAGAATATGGTCAACTCCGAACGGAGGACAAGCAATGATAATATATAGGTACTCAATCACATCTCTAAGATGATAAACTAAATACTGAAAGATAAAGACAACACGACAATAAAATATAACATGTCAAGTCCAAACGTAAAGAATATACAAGTCCAAGTCCAAAGTCTCTATACAAGCCAAAATAATAACAGTCCCAAGAGTAACTGGAGACAAGGTCCAGTACAAAAACATACTCTATCTATAGGATATGCGGTATCTCGCCCTGCGGTACTGCACCCTGCGGATCTAGGGTATCTGCCTCTAAACCTACTACGTCCGGTGGGTCGTAGTAAGTGCAGTAATAGTCCTCCTCTGCATCTGTAATATTTTCAACATATCCGGTCAGGATGGAACGAGTACATAAATCTCATAACAGATCTCAAGATAGAATAAAAGCTATAAGACTGTAAATAGAGCATATACAATAAATCATGGAGTGTACATGTATGTATCATGGCATGGTAAGCTGTAGAGCTAGAGCTAGAACAAGAAAGTAGAACTGAGCATGGTATGTACACAAATCATGGTAAGCCATCTGTCTAATGTGTGTGAGTAGTAGTTTCAACTTGTGATCGGCTTGGGTACCTGTAAGTAACTGGCTTGGCTAGTCATAAGTGCGGTATATGACTAACACTGTTCAAGAATACAAGATGGATTTGATCACAGGCATACGCTACTACTCCCCCACCCCCAACTGGTAGAATGGATCCAAATAGGACACATCACTGCACGGGATTCTATGAGAAGGGAGCAAATCTTCTCTAGAATCGGTGACCATATATTGTGCAAGAGCTACAAGGGAGCTTGCACAATACATCCTAAGCTAACAAGGAGTAACACCTCTCCTCGAGATCCAGTAATACCAATCTGTGAGAACCATGTGTCAGGAACAAGTATATCTACACTAAGTACATGAATCATAACAGTTATCATAAATTAGGAAAAAATTATCAGAGAATGTACTCGCCTGTGATATGATATAATATGTCAACTGGATCCAATGCAGCGCCTCGAGGACCTATAGATAACAAGACGTATCAATACTTTGTTTAGGAAGTAAAGCCAAATCAATTTAAATCCTATTAAGTTATTCTAGGTTAAGACATGTCAAACTAGATTGTACAGGGTCAACCTAAGTCATATTAGGCCTAACCAGGTCAAACTGGGTCAATGCAAGTCAAACGGAATTAAACTAGGTCGATTTAAGTAAACAGTTGACTTACAGTTGACTTTTGGTCAATTGTCAACTCTGGTCAACCCTAGGTCAACTCTAGGTCAACTTTAGGTCAATGGTGACTAACAGTTGACTTTCGGTTAACTGCTCAACTCTAATGGAATTTGGGACTAAATTGGATAAAGTGTTGACCCATGGTTGACTTTTGGTTTAAAAAGTCAATCGTGGTCAACCAAGGTCAAGACTTGGTCAAGGCAACTATTTTTAACCATTACCAACCCTTACAACTCATATCCAAGTCCATCTTGAACTCCGAAACCCATATCTTGGTCGTAGGCCAATATCTTAAATTTACCCTTTACAAAGGTAAATTCCTAACCTAGCCCAACACCAAGCTAGCCTACCTACGCTTGGTATTTTGACCCGTGCTTCCTAGGGAAGTAGGATACTAGCCTATACTATCGTTACCTACCAAGCTTCCTAGGTAGAGTGGACATCCAGTCCATCTTACGGCCTATTGCCGATTATCTTGAATATCTCAAGATACAAAATGGTACGGTGCGATACCATCGTCCTACTCCCACACAAAACTTCGATTTCAACTCGGGAGCCTACCCACAAAATCTAATTCACAATATCAAAGTCTCCTCCAAGTTTCAACGCGTTCCGACACTCGGAGCTCAATTTTACCCTTTCACCAATTCCGATTCACTCACAACCCTCTCTAATTTGATTTCCTATATTCCTACACTACTACTCTTCTTTCCCTTCTCCTTCTCCTTATTCTTTTCATTCTTCCTATTCTTTTCCTTCTTCTCATTCTTTTCCTTCTTCCTATTCTTTTCCTTCTTCTTATTCTTCTTCTTATTCTCCTTCTTATTCTTCTTCTCATTCTCCTTCCTATTTTTCTTCTCATTCTTCTTCTTATTCTACTGCTGCTCCTGCTCTTGCTAGCTGCTGCTGCTGCTAATGCTAAATGTTGCTGCTGCTGCCCTGCTAACTGCTGCTGCTGCTGCTGGGCTTATGCTGCTGCTGCTGTGCAGTTAGGGGGGGCAGCAGATCATACCCCCCCCCCAACAGCAGCTGCTGCTGTAGGAGCGTAAAAAGTGCTCCATAAACTGAGTCAAAGAGATGGAGCATTTCACTCTAAAATGATCTGTTTTACGCCAAGGATGGATCAACCATTTTATGCCAGGGACATGCTAACAACTTTACGCCAAAGACAAAGCTGTCAAATCATGCAATTAATGCAGAGTCTGCCATAAAGATTTACTGATGGCGTATAACACAGGATTCGAAGGGATTTGTTTTACACAGAAACCCATATTGTCGTTTAGTATGTGGATCAAGCTACTTTACGCTCACAAGATGGCTTCTTTTACGCATGAATACTATATGAGCTTTTACGCTCAAAGTTGACGTGTGCGTAAAGTCTATTTGGGCTACTTTTACGCTCAAGGTTGTTTTATCAACCACTTTACGCGAGAAGTCTATTTCAGGGCTATTTTACGCCTAGTTCACTACTTTACGCCCAGAGTATATTGGGGTTGTTTTTACGTCCTACCCTTCCTGACCACTCTGGAACGTGGTTTGCCTACATGGCCTTCATACCACACATCTCGAAGAACGTGTGTAAGTGCATCCTAATTTTTGGGACACGTATCAACGTGAGTAGAGGACAGTTTCGATTATGGGTGGCAGTTACTAGCGTAAAGCCAGGACTATTGCTGAGTTTTACGCACAAAATGCCAAGTTTATAAATAGACTTATTTTTTATATATAAGACACACAGACAAGGAGAGACAGGAAGAATACAGAAAGTTCAGAGCTCAGAGACTTTGAATTTCTAGGAGCATTCTTCTTCAACTTTTCTTCAAGAACAGAGTGAAGCAAAGCAGGAAAGCATTCGGCCTCGCCATTAGTGTCCAAGTGCATCGATACATTTCTGGTGACTTAGTTCTTCCAACTGTTCATCTTCCAGCAGTGATCTTCATCATCATTGTATGGTCCAAGGAACAAAGTGATCATTTACAAGATCAGACTTCTATAGCAATACTTTCCCAGAATCAAATTTGTACTTTCTGTACTTTTTCTCGTTTTCTTTCAAACGCCAATTTTAGGCATTTTGTTAAGTGAAACAGCTGCTACTACTTCTTATTCTCTTCATGTAACACCCACTTTTCTAAATTAGGGTAAATTTGAAATTTTTGTAATTCAAATCATTAAAATAATTGATTTTAGTCATGATATGATTTTTGGTGATTTTTAGTTATTTTAAAACCATTTAATTGAGTGAAATATGAAATTGGTGTTTTGCTAGTGTAACCCTAGTCATACATGACCTAGAAGACTAATCATGACCAATGAGACCTAATCATGTGTTTAGGATTTCAAATCTCTACTTTTAAGCCTAGGGGTATTTTGGTCATTTTGACACTTTTGTGATTTTGTGAATTATATTAATTAAATATGTGTAAGTTAAGTTATTTGAGGTTGACCTAGAAGTTAGCCTAACCTAGATTGTTAATCATGACCCTAGAGACTAAGTAAGAGGGTTCATTAAAGTAATGACATTAGTGAAATATCTAGATATTTGTGGAAAGATATTTTAGACTAAAGGTTAAAGGGGCTACTTTAATTGTGAGCCCTTGGATTAGCTAGAAATTGTTGGAGGAACCTTAGCCCCTCATCCTAAACCCTAACCCTAACTTATTGGCAGCCAACACACATCCCCACCCCCTATAAATGCATCCCATTAATCATTTGCATCATTTTTAATTCATTTTATTTGCCTCTTTTGTGTTCTTCCCTAAACTCCTCCCCAAAGACTCAAATTAACTCCAAATTAAGCCTAGTTTCTTGCATTGGGATCTCCTACCATTGAAGGTGCTAAGGGGAGCTAGCTAGCAAGGTTGCACAAGCTATTGGCATCATCATTTGAAGAAAACACCCCCCCCCCCTATTCTAGGTTTTCATTGAGTTTTCACTCAATAGGTAAATGCCCTCATACATAGTTAAATTTCTGTTTTCTCTTCATGAATTCATGCATCTAGGTACCAGGGACCTATAGGCTGAGTTTGGTAGAAATTGGATTGGGTTTGGTGTCCGTATCGGACACGTATCTAGGTTTTAATATAGGTGTTTGATGAATTGCCTCTACCAATTAAATGTTAATAATTTCGAAAACTAATTACACAAATTTCTAGCCCTATAGATGTAGATCACAGAACACCATCACTGAACACGAGACCGTGTCGTGTTCGTGTGCAAATTGGACACGAACACGCTGTACACAGCATTGTGCACTGTCCTGCTACCTCGTGTCCAGTTCTCACTGGACACGACACGAGACCCGACCAAATTTGGTCAGCACCGAGGGGCAATCACTGACATCCTACCCACAAAGTTTTACGAGATGAGATCGAGTATCGAGAGAGTTCTCGATCTCGCACGGGTCACGCACACACTGTGCACGCACGATTTTTACTCACTGATACGGGCTTCGTGTCGCCCCTGGACACGTCATGGTGACGTGTCAGGGTGTCGAACGTGTAGCCCTATACTTGGGTTACATGTGGACACGAACACGTGGCTCCATGTGAGCTGTGTCGTGTCCACGAAGCATCGACATGGCCGCACGACACCACTGTTTCACTATTTTTTTTCTGATACTTAATTCTTGGTCTGTTGGACACTTGTGTCTGTTTGATGGACACGGGGACATCTCTCACATGTACACAATCATGCCCACACACCTTAAACACAACTGCACACATTAAATAGGGTGTTCATGTAAGTTGGGTTCGATTTGAACTGACAGGTAAATGGAAAGATAACTGAGATGTTGTTCTCTGGTTTTAAATGTTAAATTGAATTCATTATTTACTGTGATGTTGTTTGAACCTGAGAAATGCTGAACAGTTAGTGATTATCTATGGGTTCTTAAGTTATAAACTTGTGAATTTGGTGTTAGGCTTATTGGATTACGAATTGGTGAATGGGGAGTTCATGTTTTCAGGAATGATAACTGAGATTAGAAAAATCTGATTTTGTTTTAAAGCAACTTATGTACTGTGATAGAGAATCTGAGAATTTCCCCATGTTCAAAAAAACCTGAACTCTTCATTCTTTTTTTAATCTGAAATTGATGTTTAATCTACATGTTTAATTTCAGGGCATGTGTAATAGCTAATGATAGTTTGGTTTTTACATGATAGATTAGGATATGTTATCAAGTGATGGATTTTCATATGTGGTTGGGCTGTTCAATTGCAAACCTGAGATTCAATGTCCTAAAATATTAAATGACATGCTCATGTGATTGTTGGATTGATTGCTGATTTTAATATCTTGAGAATTGCATTCCAATGTATAGAACCTGAGTTTCCTCAGGCAAATCTGAGAATTTCCTATGTGCAAACCTAGGTTTGATTGTTATGATAAACCTGAAATATGGGATATATATGTTTCCAGTTTCAAATGTAAACTGAACTGAGAAATCTGAGAATACCAATGTTTTAATAACCCTCAAATCTGAGATTTAACTGAGAAATTAGGTTGGGTGGTTGATATGATTTCATTTCTATGTATATAAACAACATGATAGGTTCATATATGAGAGCTGAGATGTGATAACATGTAAAACTGTGAATAACTGAACTGAGATTTCAATAAATCTGAGAATATTGATAATGTTGAGCTCTTGTATATAGAAAATTGGGTTTTGTTATGAGACTTGTGTAATGATTAACTGAGTTCACACTTTGAAACTGAGTTACAATGATACACACACACACAAGCCTCATATGTTCACACACAACACCCTACCAATTACCTGTCACACACACACAAGCCTCACACACAATGACACTATGTGCACATTGCCTAGTATTGGATGCCTAAATGTATATACAACTTGTGTGTGATACCCTGACATTGTCTGTATTGGTGTGCTTAGGTTTAGTAGGCTTGGTTAGGCCAAGATTGATTAGAATGACTTGTTAGTCTAGTTTTAAACTTATAATGGTTTAGTTGACCTAGTTGGACTAGTATAGTTGACCAAGAGTTGACTTAAACCTAGATTTGACTAACCTTGACTTGTTTGACCTAGTGTGACTTGGTTTGACTTCCTGTGACCTAATACGACTTAAGTTAACCTAGTTTGACTGTTAGAATTGACCAAGAGTTGACTTTGGCCTAGTTTGACCTAGATTCATGTAGAATGCATTGTAGTGCTTTATATTACTATTCTGGACATGTTGTGACCCATACTGCTCTATTTTTAGGACCTTGTACCTCAGTTTCAGACATATATTCTCAGCAGATATTCAGGGTATCAGGCAAGTACATTCTCTGATCGTTTCATACTTGTCACGATTTATATTCTCGCTTTAGATTACTTTTACTTAATGCTGTCACTTTATCATCACGGATTGGTACTATATGGATCTCTTCTTGGGATGTTATCCCCCTTTGCGGGCGCATCGGATACTTTATGACATGTGTTTCATGTACATCATGTATTCCTTGTTTCTGAGTTATTCATGTACACTCATGTTCTTTCATGTTCTTTTATGTACGATTATGTACTTTCATGTTCTTTCATGTACGCTCATGTTTCCTCATGTGTTTCCTGTGTAACCAAAACATCATGTACGTAACGTAACTAGACTGGATCCTTGTGTATTGATTGTGGGTAGGGGTGAGTATAAATGGACATATGATTTACCATCATGTACACTCTGTTACTTTTCATGTATTATCATGTACAACCTAAGCCAATTACATGCCATCTCGTACTCTAAATCACTAGTCACTTACAGTTCTTACTTATCATATATATATTTCCAGTTATCAAATATCTCTCCTGTTTTCATGTATATCTCCTTACAGCGTTTCATGTATCTTACTCTATTGCCTGCTTTATATTTCCTGCCTTGATATGAACTGCATGAGATGTATTGTGCTCGCTCCTGTCCTGACTGGACCTGTTGAAAATATTACAGAGGATGAGGATGAGGCCCTTTTTACCACCTATTACGGAGCAGGCTTAGACGACACCTGTGACCTGGTTCCTCAGGAAGACCCAGCTGCAGTTCAGGACGTTACTCCCATAGTCTAGGCTAGACAGCTAGGCTTTATCTTTATTTTCAGCATTTGTTTTGACTTTCAGTTGTTGTTATGAGATGTTGTATATATTCTTCGTACTCTGTAGTTGAGACCTTGTATTCAGGATGTTTGCTGAGTTGTTATCTTAGACTCTTCTGGTTATCTGTACTTCATTTCGTGTTCTATATCATATCGTGCTTCTTCTTCCTTAGTTGTGATTGAGGTTACATTCTGCTATGACACCCCCATTCGGGGAGTATAAACTGCTTAGCTTATATTGTTAGATGTTGTGACCTAGGACAGCGTTCTACCGCCGACACTGCGACGTAGGCTGGACGTACCCACTTCTCGTGCCCTTACTCTAGGGTGCGGGTCGTGACACTTCATTCCTCCCCCTATATATATATATATATATATATATATATATAATCATCATCTAGCTATCTATCTATATATATAGAGAGAGAGACTCTCAAACACACAAACATATCTACATATATATATATAGACACTCACACACACACTCCTACCTATATATATAAATACATACACACAAATATCTATTTATATAAATACATACACACACACACATGTAAATATATATAGACACACACACACACTAAAACACACACTCTCACACACTCTTAAACACACACTCTCACACACTCTCTCACACATTCACATGAAACCACCACCACCATCACTCTCCTCTACACACACACACACACACACACACACACAAATATATATATATATATATATATATATATATATATATATATATATATATATATATATATATATATATATATATATATATATATAATATATATATATTCCTCTCTAAAAGGAAAACCTCTAATAAAATCCCTAAACTAGTTTTTTAGGAAAACCTATAAAAGTTATGGTCAAAATATGGAGAATGATCTCCTCTACATTTATTGTGAAGGAATAAATGATAAAGAGAATTTATGGGGGTTAAATGAACATACCTAAATGGTTGATCTCTTGGAGAAGAAGAACACAAAAAGAATGAAATGAAGAGAGACAGTTTACTTTGGAGTGAAGTAAAGAGGAGGGGGAGTTGGCCTATACATGGTCGGCCAAAGGGGGGGTCTTAATGGGTTTGGGTGGAGACCCATTAGGCCCCCAAACCCTTTAGAGTTAGTTTGGGTTGGTTTGGATTTGGTTTGGCTCGATTTGTTTTGGTTCAATTTCTAAATGACTAATTAAGCCTCTAAAATGACTAGTTAAGCCATAGAAGTATTGGTTTATGGTTTCTAGCCTAGTTATGATGGCACGTGGGCCAAGTCCAACTAGTATGTGGGTCCCACTAGTGTCCAGGCTATCCGGGTCTCCAACTTAAGTCCAAATTGGATAAAATTCAAACTAAATCAAACAAATCCCTAAAAATCCTATAAAATCAAATAAAATTCCCAAAAATTATAAAACTTGGAAAATGACAAAAATACCCCTAATTCGAAAACTGGAGGTGACAAATCTACCCTCCTTAAAAAAAATTTGTCCTCAAAATTGAATGAGAACTAACACAATAACATGAATAGAACAAGAAAGAATTTTACCTCAAGGCTCGAAGAGATATGGGAATCGCTCCCACTTGTCGTCCTCTCTCTCCCAGGTAGACTCACCTCGAGAGTGGTGCCTCCATGCAACGCGAACCAAGGGAATGTCCTGGTTCCGGAGCACCTTCTCTCTTCGTGTCACGACCCGCACCCAATAATTGGGCATGAATCATATACACGCCCAGCCTACGCCGCAGAGTCGGCGGTAGAACGCTATACAATATGATGAACAACCACGAAGTAAAATAATTCACAAGGAGAATATAAGACTAAATCTCAACTCAGCTGTCATGAATAAAAAAATAGAATCGTCTAATAATGAAAAAGAGTCTAACTCAAAGTAATCTCAACTACATGTCTCATCTCAGCTCATAATCAAATACAAGGTCTCAGTACTAACAAATATCTAAGATAGAGCAGCGGGGTCAGCTGCTGCATAATCCTCCTGATAAACAAGGTCCGTCTCTAAGGCATCTCCCACATACGGGCCATACTCCTCTGGACACACGATCTCATCGCCATCACCTAAAATTTGTTTGGTTACCCAGTCAGGATGGAACGAGTACAATTCACTGAGTGCAGTTCCAAATATATGAAGATGACTATACAACAGGGGTTAGCTTTTAGACATATAAAAATAAATGAAAGAAACATAAACGAACTAAATATCAAACAGTAAATGAAATCACAAGGAAAAAAATACTCACCGACAGACTGACTGGAAAATACCTTTGATATGTGATCGGTCTTGGGACAATTATGCGACACTGTCTACACTGTCTAAAGCTGCACTGTCTACATTACACTGTCTAAATTACACTGTCTACATTACACTGTCTACTTTGTATGAATTACACTGTCTACAATTTATAAGGCAATAGAAATCACTGTCTATGATAAATGAGCAATATTAATCACTGTCTACACTGTCTACGATAAATGGACAATAATAATCACTGTCTACACTGTCTACACTGTCTAAGGTCGGATCACATATCTTTGGTATTTTACTTCCCGACATGACAAGGACAGAATCACAAGAAAAACTGAAAACATATGTCTATCGACTAATCACTGCTGTATAGTAAGGATCAATAATGAAAACAAACAATAAACTGTACTCGCCTGGCGTCCCAAGCTCCTGGCACTGGTCAGAGTCCAAATCGAGATCCAATTGCCCTATTTAAAGAACCACTGAATCAACGTACAGCTCAATATGGAAAAGTTGGTATTTTACCTACAATTAGCTTATTGGTTTTGATCTAGTTTTAATCCTTATCCTAATAGTCTACTATTGGGTTTATACCCCTTGTGTGGACTTACTAGCATATAGGCTCATTTCTAGTTATGGAATCTTGTGAATTTAGTATGAGTTTACATCCCATGGATCATGTATGTCTAACCACCTTCCTAGCTGGTTATAGGAAACTGAGTGTTCCTATAGTTGCCTCCATGTGGTAACGGAATCAGTACTCAAGAGGATACATACATTCTAGGCTTTGCTGATACTAAAATCGATTTACCCTTAACCCATAGCCTTAAACTAGAAACTGGTACCATCTATTTGGTATCATGAGGTATAGGAAGTTGTACAATTTCAGGTTTATATGATATGCTTGGTTTGTTTGATTATTAAGGCAGTATTTCCCTGTATTTGGAGTCGACTTTGTCTACAACAGTCAATCCATGAATGTGTGGATAACTATTCCTATCCCCAGCTGTATCACAGTGAGGTACCTGTTATTCCAGGTCGGGTTTGAGGGTGTCAGGATTTGGTTCCAATGCACAGTTGATATGATAGTAAGGGAAGAAATGAATGCTAGGGGTGAATGTTACTGTCAGTTGTAATGGTGATGCCTTGATATCATTCAAGTGTAGACAGGATGTTTGGGTTTGAAGGAAGTAATGTGTGGTGCAAATGAGTGGTGTGAATGTGCAGGTCAAATAACATGGTATGGTTATCAACTAGTAGTGTGGTCCTCGATACCAACTAACCCCTTTGTTACCCAATATCAGTAATTTGCTAGGTATACAAAATATGACACAATTTGAATTCAAAGGAAGATTTCTCCATAAACCTATGAATTGTCTATGGCTTCTGTCAAGTCCCATGCTAATGTAACAGAGGACCAATCTGTCCTCTTAGCATTTGGCTAGTCGAACTCCCCTCCTGTCAACCCAAGCCTCATTACCTATTCTCCCACCTAAAGTGATTGTTTCCAAGACAGTTCATATAGGTAGTATTAGTAGTTGAAATCTTTACTAATTTGACTGACTTGAATATGCAGGAAACCACCAGGAAACTATTGATCCAACTAAAGGATATGAGGAACTCGTAATCAGTTTAGAGCTCCTACCTAATTGTTGCCATCAGCAGGGAGTCCGGGTGACAGTATAGGAAAAGATCGAAATATGGCATGGAGTACATACTGTGATCTCCTGCCAAAATAGGCTGCCTTGTATAACCCTGGTTTCGAGCAGAGATGTGTATGAACAGATTTACTTATGAATTTGTCAGCAAGAAGCTCATTAAGCATTACCCATGATACTCACCTCAAGTTCCTACACTCTTACTCCTATTCCCAGACTCCTCGCATATGAGAACATGTGCCTTCATGTGGACTCAATTCTTGGATGTGATACTTACAGTCATGTGTGAGTCTCTAGTTAGGACTTCTACCATCTACTTGGTTGTACCAATAACAGAGGATAAGAGGGCTCTGCTGTCCTGATACCAGGTACATAGATGAGCAACTAAATCGTATCATAAATATCGTGTGTCGAAGAACCCACCATCCCTGTGTTCTTAGGATTTAACCCAGGTATGTCTATATTTGAAATATGATTTCTTCTCATGCGATCAAGCATAAATTTCTGAGTTCCTATAATTCCTTTTTAAGCATTTGAACAACTACCTTGTGCTTTCAAATCGATGGACAATAAGTTAAGCAAAAACTAACCTTGCTCTAGCCTTTCTCAAATCTGACCCTTGCTCGATCGCTTTGCCAGGAGAATTTCAGTATTGAAGAGGAAAAGTCGGCTGCTAGGTTACCTTTCTCTTCTTCCTGATCGACGAGGAAACATAACTCCTCAACCTTAAATATGATCGGATGGGATAAGGGCTTGGTTTACATGCGAATTTTGATTATGCTTATCATTGGGATTTAAATCCTATTTGGATATGAACTCTATCTCGATTTGAAGAGATCACTTAAGATTTGAACTGAGTTCAAACATGGGGAATTCGGTTCAAGTTCACAGGGTTATCCGAACCTTGGGGTTTTCCTATTGCATAATCTACGGCTAGATTTATCAGGGAGGTAGAAGGATTCGAATACTAAGGCCTCGTTTGGTTCACGGAAAGGAAATGCATTCCTTTGTATTTTCCATGGGAATAGGAAAGTAGAATTCCTGTCACATTTCCTTTCCGTTGTTTGGTTGGTGCAGGAAAGGAAAGCAAAAATATAGCAATGTTCCAATAATATCCTTACATATAAAATAAAAATAACATTATGAAAAATAACATTAATGGTAAAATAAGCAATAACACATGGTTACTTTTGTCATAACTTTTGTAATAAATGTTGGGAAAGGAGGAAGGAAAATCAATCCCATGGGTCATGAGTGGAACCATATTCCCTCCAATTTTTCCCCTTGTAAGGAAATTGATTCCCAAGTTTGTGGTTACCAAACAAAGGAAAGGAACAACTTTCCTTTCCTACTTCCTTGAATCCGTGAACCAAACGAGGCCTAACTGTATTCAGACTTTGGTTGGAAACTCTTACACCTCTTTCCTCATTACATGAAACCATGTTTACTAACCTGGTGTTTTTAAGGTTAATCAGTATTGGTTTGGGGTTTAGGAGTACAGGCCCCTCAAGAGTTTGTAAGTTAGAAGAATTCTCACTTTACAGTAGGGTCCCTGTAATCTACTTGTTTGCAAGAAAACCCTTCTCCCACTATAGGTGTTTGTATACGTAGGAAATGTGGTTTAATTGACCAATTGTCAGAGAAAAACAATTAATAGGAAATTAGCTAAATGTGAGTTATGACTTACAACAAGTTATAAATGATAAATAAAATAACTAGCTAAATACTATTAATAAAAGAATATTGGTGGGCTCACACTTCGGTCCAATATCTCAACCGGCTTCTCTGGATAGCTGAGTGTCGGTCCCACTTCGATCTCGGAGTGGTCCAAGACATGACTGGGATCTGCCACATACCGTCTCAGTTGTGACACGTGGAACACGTTGTGCACTCCCTCTAATGCGGGCGGTAACTCCAATCGGTAAGCTACTGCACCGACCCTGCCCAAGATACGGAAAGGTCCGATGTATCGTGGACTAAGCTTCCCGCCGCCACCAAAACGAATCGTGCCACGTGTCAGAGAAATCCGCAGAAACACAAGATCACCCACCTAGAACAAAACACAAGGCTTAAAACTTGATCTAAAACAATCACATTCAGACTAAAATACTAGAAAAATCTAAACTATACATCAAACTCCAACAGCCTCCGGTGGCTATCGGCCCAATGCCGCTGCCTATCCTGCGCCACCCGAAGTCTATCTCTGATAACCCCGACCTTCTCTGCATCATCCACTACCATCTCAGGGCCAAGCAAAACCCTCTCGCCGACATCATCCCAAGACAAGGGAGTACGGCACCTCCGTCCGTATAGAGCCTCGAAAGGTGACATCTTTATACTGGCTTGGTAGCTGTTGTAAGCAAACTCTACCAAGTGAAGGTGGTCCTCCCAAGATTCTCCGAAGTCCAAGACACAGGTATGAAGCATATCCTCAAGGGTCTGAATCGTTCTCTCCGACTGCCCGTCTGTCTGGGGGTGGTATGCGGTACTGAACTTGAGCGATGTGCCCAAGCTAAGCTGCAAACTCCTCCAGAAGTGGAAAGTGAATCGGTTGTCCCAATCCGAGACTATACTCACTGGAACCCCGTACAATCGGACTATCTGTTGCACGTACATCTCGGCCAGCCTCTCCGTAGACAAGCCCACCTTGAAAGGCAAAAAGTGGGCCGATTTGGTCAATCGATCAACAATGACCCAAATTGCATCATTCCCTCCTGGAGAGCGCGGAAGTCCAGATACAAAGTCCATAGTAATATGTTCCCACTTCCACTCAGGAATGGGTAGTGGCTGGAGCAATCCACCGGGTCTCTGCCTCCCGGCTTTCACCTGCTGGCACACCAAGCATCTAGAAACGAACTGAGCCACCTCTCGTTTCATGCCATACCACCAAATATGTTGTCTCAAGTCTTTATATATCTTGTTGGCTCCAGGATGCATAGAGTACTGAGAACGATGCGCCTCCTGAAGAACCTCCTCCTGAAGTCCCCCGTTCGGCAGGCACAATCTGGTACCATGCCTCAACGACCCATCTTCCGCTATAGATAACTCATCTAACTGTCCTGCCCGGACCTGCTCCCTGATAACCCTCAGAGCCTCATCCTCAAACTGAGCTGCCCTGACTCTGTCCATCAGCTCTGACTGCATTGGAGACCCCATATCTGGTCCTCAAATCCAGGAATTATCACCTCTATGCCCAAGCTCTCCAGATCTGCCAGAAGGTGACGATCCATCGTCAAACATATGGCCACGGGATACCTGCTCAAAGCATCCACAACCACGTTGGCCTTTTCCGGATGGTACTGTAAGGATATATCAATATCCTTCATCAGCTCTAACCATCGCCTCTGCCTCATATTCAGCTCCTTCTGGGTAAACACGTACTTCAAGCTCTTGTGGTCAGTGTAAATCTCCATACGCTCTCCGTACAAATAGTATTTCCACAACTTCAAAGCAAAGATAACCGCTGCCAGCTCCAGATCGTGAGTAGGGTAGTTCCTCTCATAAGGACGTAACTGCCTAGAAGCATAGGCAATCACCTTCCCGTGCTGCTGAAGTACACAACCCAAACCCTGTCCTGAAGCGTCACTGTAGATCGTACAACCACCAGATCCAGATGGCAGCGTCAAGATAGGAGCTGTACTCAACCTTGCCTTTAGCTCCTCAAAGGCGGCATGGCACTCCTCGTCCTTCCTGGTAAGTCGGGTCATCGGTTGGGCAATCCTAAAAAAGTCCTGCACGAACCTCCGGTAATAACCTGCCAGACCCAAAAAACTTCGAACCTCTGCTACTGAGCTCGGCGTAGACCAGGACTCCACTACAGAAATCTTCTTCGGATCCACAGAAATCCCCTCGCCAGAGACAACATGCCCTAGGAACTCCACGCGATCCAAGAAGAACTCGCACTTCGACAGCTTCCCATACAGCTGCTCCCTCCTGAGAGTGTCCAACACAATCCTCAGGTGCTCCTCGTGCTCCTCTGGCATCTTCGAATATATGAGAATATCATCGATGAAGACCACCACAAACTTGTCAAGGTACTGATGGAATACCTTGTACATCAATTCATGAATATCGTCGGGGCGTTGGTCAACCCAAACGGCATGGCGGTATACTCATACTGGCATAGCGAGTCCGAAATACAGTCTTCGGAATGTCATCCCGCTTCACCTTCAGCTGATGGTACTCGGTACGCAAGTCGATCTTCGAGAACACCCTCGTGCTGCTCAACTGGTCGAACAAGTCATCAATCCTTGGCAAAGGATACTTGTTCTTGATAGTGAGGTTGTTGAGCGCCCTGTAATCAATGCACATACGTACCGTATCATCCTTCTTTGGGACGAAAAGAACTGGCGCACCCCAAGGTGAAGAACTAGATCGAATAAAGCCCTTGTCCTCCAGCTCGTCGACCTTTTTCTTCAGCTCCGCTAACTCACTGTTGTTGATTCTATAGACGTATTGTGAGATAGGCTCAGCGCCCGGCACTAGGTCTATAGAAAACTCAACATCACAATCTGGCGACATCCCAGGCAACTCCTCGGAGAAGACATCCAAGAACTCAGCAATAAGTGGATGTGGCAATACCGGCCCCGCCAACAATGCTCCGCAGAATCCATCTCCTGGCTCTGCTGCACCTCGGGCGAACTCAAACTCTGGCTCTCCCGGCGGCCTAAATAGAATCTTGCCTTCTCTACAGTCTATTCTAGCATGGTGCATGCTCAACCAGTCCATACCAAGTACCACATCGTAGCTCAAAAGTGGCATTACGGGCAAACACGCACTCAGCTCCCGGCTTCTCAAAGAAACTCTCCGCCCCTTGCAAACATTATTAACCAGGAGGATGCCATTCCCAGTCATAATCTTACAAGTCCTACCAAGATACTCAGCAATGATATTGTGCCTAAGAGCAAAAGAAACATACACAAAACTATGCGTAGCACCAGAATCAAACAAGGCTAAAGCAAGAAAAGAATCAAGCTGAACAGAACCTGCGATAACATCCCCTATAGGCTCCATCTCCTAGGCTACAAGAGCAAAGGCTCTACCCTGACCACCCCTCTGCTGGCGGTGCTGGACAAACTGCTGTTGCTGGGTCGAAAGTGGACCCCGCTGCTGAACTACAGGCACACTAGCTGGTGCCCTCGGAACAGGTGCCCTCTGAGCTGCTCCTGCAACACGGGAGTTCTTAGGACACTTCCGCATCTGATGCCCAGCGGCACCACAAAAGAGGCACAAACCCAGTCTCCTCCTGCAAAACTCAAAGAGGTGGCCGGACTTCTTGCAGTAGTGGCACGGAGGATCATCCTGCCCCTGACGTTGCTGAACCCTCTGGACAGGTGCCCTGGCCTGTACCTTCTGCTGATGATGCTGGAACGGCTGATGTTGAAGCTGAGGGCGCTTAGCAGCCCCCGCGCTGCTACTGGCCCCTGGAAACAAATCACGATCCCTCTTTGGCTTCAAGCCCCACTCTCTTTCCACCTTCCGAGCCTCCACATAGACCTTTGCATATGTCGCATAGAAGGAAGGGATTAGGATCTTGATATCCCATGTCAATTCCTCCCGGAAGCGCTCTGCTTGGATCACTGGATCGCTCACCATGTACTCGGCGTATCGGCTCAGCCGGCCGAACTTCACCGCATACTCCTCCATAGTCATACTGCCCTGCTGCAGGTGCTGAAACTGTCGTACTAGGCCGATCTTGTCTGTGGAGGAAAAGAACTTCTCTCTGAATAGGGCCCGAAACTCAGCCCAAGTGTGGCCCTCTCCTGCAAGAGCCGGCTCGTTCCGGAACCATGTCCGGGCAACATCTAATAACTGCAAGCCAACCTCCTTGACCTTCAGGTCGTCTGCCAGGCGAGAGGTCCTCATCCGACGCTTGATATCCTTGAGCCATTCATCAGCATATACAATGCCCACGGTCCCTCTGAAATCCCTCGGACCCATCTTCTTGAAAGCCTGGATGTCTCCGGGCTTCTGCTGCTGCACCTCCCGCTGCGGAGTCCCACGCTCCACCATAGCCAGGGCCAACCTATGAGCATCCTCCATGCCCTGGCGCATGGCCTCATTCTGTCTCATCTGTGCCTCGTGCTGGGCCCGCTGGGACTCCAACACCTGCTGAAAGAATGCGAGCATCTGCCCCATGTTTGTAGGCAGAGGAGGCAACGGAAGAATAGCTCCCACCACCAACTAAGGAGTCCCCTACTGAGGAGGAGGAGGAGGAAGAACGCCCCCGACAGCTCCCGTCATAGCCCCCGACATTGCAGGAAGAGCACCTGCAGTGACCCCAGAGACAGTCATCGAGAGCGCTGGAGGAGTACCCCCGAGAGCACCTACTGAAGTCCCAACTGCAGGAGAAGTGACTGAAGCCTGTCCGCCAGAGGTAGCAGACCTCTCCGTCTCCCCGTGCTCCTCACCGGGAGAATGAGTTATAACCATCCAGGAGACAGATTGAAAGGAAGATATCAATATGGCACAAGAAGGATTATATCAAAGGAGGACAGCTAGAATACATTAAATCAATATCGAAGATGGTAAGCAAGATAAACAAGGAAAGATCCTATTGTGATTGAGTACTCTTAGCCTACTACCTCCTATATGTAACACAGGCTCGTAATCAACACTCTAAGACGAGTGCTGCTATGACATCGCACTAATTGCGACTTCAGGACCTGCGTGGGCCACCACTAAAAATGTGTCACGACCCATACCCGCTGTAAGGACACGTGTGCGTAACAACATCCAGCCCACACCGTAAAAACGACATAGAACGTTGTAGGTTAACTACTCTAAAAATAGTTTATATAATATCAAAAACCTGTCAAGAATATGGTCAACTCCGAACGGAGGACAAGCAATGATAATATATAAGTACTCAATCACAACTCTAAGATGAGAAAGTAAATACTGAAAGATAAAGACAATACGACAATAAAATATAACATGACAAGTCCAAACGTAAAGAATATACAAGTCCAAGTCCAAAGTCTCTATACAAGCCAAAATAATAACAGTCCCAAGAGTAACTGGAGACAAGGTCCAGTACAAAAATCTACTCTATCTACAGGATAGGCGGTATCTCGCCCTGCGATACTGCACCCTGCGGATCTAGGGTATCTGCCTCTAAACCTACTACGTCCGGTGGGCCGTAGTAAGTGCAGTAATAGTCCTCATCTGCATCTGTAATATTTTTAACATATCCGGTCAGGATAGAACAAGTACATAAATCTCATAACAGATCTCAAGATAGAATAAAAGCTATAAGACTGTAAATAAAGCATATACAATAAAATCATGGAGTGTACATTTATGTATCATGGCATGGTAAGCTGTAGAGCTAGAGCTAGAACATGAAAGTAGAACTGAGTATGGTATGTACACAAATCATGGTAATGTGTGTGAGTAGTAGTTTCAACTTGTGATCGGCTTGGGTACCTGTAAGTAACTGGCCTGGCTAGTCATAAGTGCGGTATATGACCAACACTGTTCAAGAATACAAGATGGATTTGATCACAGGCATACGCTACTACTCCCCCACCCCCAACTGGTAGAATGGATCCAAACAGGACACGTCACTGCACAGGATTCTATGAGAAGGGAGCAAATCTTCTCTAGAATTGGTGACCATATATTGTGCAAGAGCTACAAGGGAGCTTGCACAATACATCCCAAGATAACAAGGAGTAACACCTCTCCTCGAGATCCAGTAATACCAATCTGTGAGAACCATGTGTCAGGAACAAGTATATCTACACTAAGTACATGAATCATAACAGTTATTATAAATTGGAAAAAAGTTATCAGAGAATGTACTCGCCTGTGATATGATATAATATGTCAACTGGATCCAATGCAGCGCCTCGAGGACCTATAGATAACAAGACGTATCAATACTTTGTTTAGGAAGTAAATCCAAATCAATTTAAATCCTATTAAGTCATTCTAGGTTAAGACACATC
This sequence comes from Iris pallida, assembly GCA_029216955.1. Taxonomy (NCBI): domain Eukaryota; kingdom Viridiplantae; phylum Streptophyta; class Magnoliopsida; order Asparagales; family Iridaceae; genus Iris; species Iris pallida. Next base: position 10,000,807 of record JANAVB010032819.1, on the reverse strand, counting down.
AAACTAGATTGTACAGGGTCAACCTAAGTCATATTAGGCCTAACCCGGTCAAACTGGGTCAATGCAAGTCAAACGAAATTAAACTAGGTAGATTTAAGTAACAGTTGACTTACAGTTGACTTTTGATCAACTGGTCAACCCTAGGTCAACTCTAGGTCAACTTTAGGTCAATGGTGACTAACAGTTGACTTTTGGTCAACTGCTTAACTCTAATAGAATTTGGGACTAAATTGGGTAAAGTGTTGACCCATGGTTGACTTTTGGTTTGAAAATAGTCAACCAAGGTCAAGACTAGGTCAAGACGACTATTTCTAACCATTACCAACCCTTACAACCCATATCCAAGTCCATCTTGAACTCTGAAACCCATATCTTGGCCGTAGGCCAATATCTTAAATTTACCCTTTACAAAGGTAAATTACTAACCTAGCCCAATACCAAGTTAGCCTACCTACGCCTGGTATTTTGACCCGTGCTTCCTAGGGTAGTAGGATACTAGCCTATACTATCGTTACCTACCAAGCTTCCTAGGTAGAGTGGACATCCAGTCCATCTTACGGCCTATTGTCGATTATCTTGAATATCACAAGATACGAAATGGTACGGTGCGATACCATCATCCTACTCCCACACGAAACTCCGATTTCAACTCGGGAGCCTACCCACAAAATCTAATTCACAATATCTAAGTCTCCTCCAAGTTTCAACGCGTTCCGACACTCGGAGCTCAATTTCACCCTTTCACCAATTCTGATTCACTCACAACCCTCTCTAATTTGATTTCCTACACTACTACTCTTCTTTCCCTTCTCCTTCGCCTTCTCCTTCTTATTCTTTTCTTTCTTCTCATTCTTTTCCTTCTTCCTATTCTTTTCCTTCTTCCTATTCTTTTCCTTCTTCTCATTCTTCTTCTTATTCTCCTTCTTATTCTTCTTCTCATTCTTCTTCTCATTCTTCTTCTTATTCTACTGCTGCTCCTGCTCTTGCTATCTGCTGCCCTGCTAACTGCTGCTGCTGCTGCTGGGCTTATGTTGCTGCTGTTGTGCAGTTGGGGGGGGGCAGCAGCTCACATCCCTCCCCCCAACAGCAGCTGCTGCTACTACTTCTTATTCTCTTCATTCCTCCGCCTCTCTATATATATATACCCGGAACCAAGCACGTAACCGAAACCAAGCACGGAATTCCAAAACCACTCCAAAACATTCCGAAAAGAAATCAGAAATTCCAAAATAATTCCAACCATCAGAACACTTCCGAAAAGTTCTCGGAAAACCCGAAAACTAACAGAACTATGAAAAACAACAGAAACCAAATCCAACAGTGGTTCCGACAATTCCCGGAACCAAATATGTAACCGAAAACCGAATTTTCGAAGAAAATTCGTGGACCAAAACTCATCATAGACACGGGAGAGACGAACTACTGTGACTATTCAGAAATTACCCAAATCGACGGAATCCGAAGGGTTGCCTCGGACTCGGAATACGCCTCGCCGGAGTATGGCTGTGCTGGACAGCAGAATCCAGGACCGCGGAAAGCACGGGAACAACAGATTGGTCCGCTGGAAAGGGGGTCGGGCTCGCTCGAGAGGCGGCAACAGCGGGTTGGGGACCCGCAGTGTGCTGCAGACAGGGCCAGCGGCAGAGGGGCGGCGGCGGCCTGGGCGGGGAGCGCGCAGGGAGTCAGCATCGGGAGGTGGGTACTGGCCTAAGCGGCGGCAGAGTTTGGCTCTGGGGCGGAGCTCGGATGGCTCGGGTCGGGCCGGCGGTCGGGTTCGGCCGCGGGTGGCTTGGAAAAGCACAGCGGCAGGGGCCATGAACTTGCCGAAGGGCGGAGATGAGTCCGCCGAGAGGTTCGACGGCGGGAGATGCTGCGTCGACGGGGCTGTGCTTGGCCCGGACGGCTAGGGCTTAGGGAGTGAGTTTTGGGTTGGGAGAAAGGAGTGTGAGGATGATGAAGGGGGTTTGAGAGGGTTTTGTTAAAGAAAGAGGATGAGGTTGACCGACGGTTCCGGGAGCCGAAGGGGGTCGGCCGAGCGTTGGCGGAGGAAAGAAATGAAGGGTTTTTTTTTCCTTCTGTTGGAGAAGTGAGAGAGAAAAAGAGAATTGAATGAGAATTAAAGAAAGTTTTATTTTAAAATAAAAGTTTTCTTTTTCTTTAAATAAGGAAAATGATAATTATATATAAATATGAAGGGACTCACAATTTATTTTAAAAAATGAACTTGGGTTCAAGATGGGTTCAAGTCAGGTTCGGGGCGGGTCTGGTCTAACTCAACATTCCAGAAATAATAATTTTTTTAGAAAAAATGTATTTTCCTAAATTAACAAGTAATGATGATTTATATTAATAATTAGCTAATTTAAATTATTCAATTAATGAACTGGAAATTTACGGGTTTCACAACCTTCCCTCCTTAGAAAATTTCATCCTCGAAATTTAAGCTTTTAACCTCTGCTAATAAATTCTAAAATTTAATGAGTCACATCTGTAAAATTTTAGTTTAATCACATATCGTATCAAACCCAATCAATTTATATTTCTTGATTAACATTTCAAAGCTCATCCTCGAAATTCGAATTTGAACAATAATTCACAGATCCTATTCTTCAAATTTTTTTTCTTTTTTTTTCAACTCAAATAATAAATAATAACTATTTATGCGAAATCTCAAAATCACCAATATCCTCAACTCCTCGAAATTTGGTTTTCCGCAAAATTTTAAATTTTTGAATCAAATCCAATCCTTAAACGTTCAATTTAAATTCAATGCTCCAAACAAACTTTAATTTTCAATCTTAAAATACAACCTTTAAATTTATATCTTGTAATATAATGATAATATTCTTAAAAATCAAATTCAATCATACTACATCCCTCAAAACTTGTGATTTTTACAAAATCGTCAATGTGCCATATCAATTTTTCAACTCTTTTATTTAAATAAATTCTATCCTTAAATTTTAATCCTACAAAGCTTCCACTTTCCACCTTAGAAAAATATCAAATTTAAAATTTTACCCATCAATTCCAATTCTAGTAAGAAATCAAATCATAAGATCAAAATCTTTATTGCTAATCCACAATTTTTTTTTACTAATGTTAATTCGATGAATAAGTTTTTTCTCATTCAAATAAAATAATTTCCTCAAAAGTCAAAATTCAATCTTGGTCACGTAATGCTTGTCTCCAAGAATGTATAGAACTTCCACATATTTGATTTCCTCTTTAACCTAAAGTTCATCCATCTCAATTTCAAAATCCAAATTCAAACATCAAAAGATTCAAACACAACCTTCTCAAAGATTTAAATTTAATCATGGCTACTCTCTCTCCTTTAATAAAGCGCAAGATGATCATCTCAATATAATTATCTTGCCGCGAGGATCTATAAAATAGTTTTTTTTTAAAACACCATAAGTTTTTAAATAATTCGACAAACAAATATATCAAAAAAAACTTACTGTCATTTCACAAATCAAATTCCTACATAAAATAAATGAGGAAAATTTGTAAATAAAAAAAATCATACTTCAAAAACTTTGATAACCTTTAAATGGGATCCTTTAATAAAAAATTTACTTTCAAAACTGAAATCATAACGTTTCATATATGTCTCATATCTAGAGACAACTAATTTAAAACTCGAAGCCACATCACCAAAATTTATTTGTGTTAATCTACCAAATTTAAATTCTCTAATCTTTCAATTTCTACTCAACATGATATTCTTCCCTCAACTGGTAGATTTTATATTCAATCAATTACATCTTCAAAAATTATTTAATCAAAACTCCTTGTGGCCTATCATTACAAAAATTGTTCTCCTTAAAATCAAAAGTGTCAACTCTTCAAAGTCAATATAAAATTTAATTCTAAGATGCATATGATATCATTACTCAAATAAGATCTTTTCCTTTATTAATTTTCACTAAACTCAAGTTCATATTATCGGGTGCAATCTTCTCATTCTTTTTTTATTATTTGCACCCTTCTATTTATACAATTCGTCATCCTCAATTATTTACATTTTAAGTCTAATATTTCTTGTTTCGATTATCCTTTATATTTAATTCACCATGCACCTTCCTAGAGTGCATCTATATGCCTAACATTGACAACCTTTAATCTTCAATGTCAAATTATTCACAAACTTTCCTCGATACTAATCACCATTGTACATTTTAACTCATATATATCCTATATATCATGCACTCTAAAAATCCAAGCTATAAAATGTTCTAGGTTTACTTCATAAGACAAAATCAGATTCGAGGCATGATTGCTAAATATCAAGATAAAATGTAAACATGTTTAGAATCTTCTAGATAGAGTTTAGAATATTTTGTTGTGATCAAAATCATGAGTAAACATCGAGATATAATTTAAATAATCATAACGAGTTTAAAGTTCTAAACAGGATAAAAAATGTAGATGACTATTCTTTTGAGATCAAGGGATTTATCAAAATATGTGTTTGAGATTCAAAAGACTGGGGCTAAAATCAAGAGGAGTATCTGTTCTCTGATTTTTTTTCCAAAGATGAAACGATCAACCTTGATTTGAATAATTGAGTCAAACACTAGATAAGATAAAAGCATCACAGATTCAGATTAAGTAAGAAAAACCAATGAAAATATTCCTGACAAATCACTCAGGGAATAAAGAAAATTATTTTGAGAAGAATAATTCCATAACGAAGGAAAATTGGAAATTTGAGAGAAGGTAAGTTTCATTGATTCAAGAAAATCAAATTGAAATTGCCTAGTAACGCCAAGAAATTAAATAGCTTTGGGACAGCTCAAAATTTCCATGACTAAAGGAAATTCAATAATAGAATGGATTCAAAATGTGATCAATTTTCTGAACATTCCTGTTTCATGGTCATAGAAGCATTCTAGGCCTTGATTTGATCAAGAAATTGCATAGAGAGAGTAGGGTTTTAAGATGAGTGGAGAAAGTCAACATATGATAATATTCTCGGTCTTTGGAATAACTCAGGAGATAACAATCAATATTGAAATTGAAAATAACCCCTTTAAGAGAATCATAAACTAAACTAATTCTTCTGGTAATAATTGACCTTGAGGTTTAAATGATCCTAGAAGAATTTTGATTCAGGATTGATTCCGAGAAAGTTAGTCAATTGGATAGGAGATCAAGGCAAAAGGTTGGATAATGATTATAGATATATATTGGGTAGATAAGAATTTATCAGGGTTGCTAAGAGAATTCGAGATTCTACATAGCGAACGAATCAAGATTTCAATTAAAGGTAGAGTAGTAATGAAGAATTCGAAATTTAGGTTTGATAAAGAAGAAGACCAACGAATTCAATCTTATTCCAAAAAGAATATGAATCCTAAGGTATACTAGAACCTGAAAATTATGGTAGGAAAATAATCTCGAAAGTCATGGGACACTCAAAGGTACAATCAGCCTAATCTAGATAAGGTTTAGGTAAAAAAAAAACAAACAAGGTATCCTACGAATCTATAAGCAGGCAAAAATAGATATTTAAGTAAATAATTTTCGGCCCTATAATGTAACATGGTGTATATCATCTAAGTATTCTAGTTATTTCTAAAGTCTGTTTTCCTAAAGTCTCAACTATCCCTAGGTCAAGTTACAGAACTGCACGATGGTCTAGACTAAGTTGACTAGACCAATTTACAGATCTGATCTGCATGGGCCACCACTAAAAACATGTCACGACCCGATTCCAATTTCTTGGGTCGAATCGGATCATGCCCAGCCTGCACCGTTGTTGAGACGACGGCAGTAAGCTGTATTCAGTAGTGAAACATATGCAGATAAAATTCTAACGAATATAAAATCTTTTATTCAACTCAAAATTTCTGAAATACAACAACTATTAATTACAACAACTACAATTGATACATTGGTTACTAAAAAATTACTATCCAACTCTACTATTCTTGGGTTCCAGGTTCTGCGGGAACAAACATCAGATCTTCAACGACTCAATCACCTAAAAATGTTATCTCCAGTCAGGAGGGAGCAAAATACAATTCATGATAATCCAACAATTGAAATAATAATAGAGTTATGCACCTTTAAACAATTTGAAATAAATAGTTTTCCAGCAGTTGAAACATTGTGATGTGAATAGGCAATGAATATGACCAGATTGGGTTGTATAGTTGTATCCTATTGATACGATATGGCTTATCCCCGTGTGTATGAGGGGTAAGCTAACATAGTTAGTATACTATTTTGGATGTGGTCATACTCATTACACTACTCCCCCAGTACCCAACAGTCAATCAGTCAATGCTCTCAGAGAGAGTTCCGTGTTGCATCGTGGTTTAAACTTGCAATAAAACGATTACTAAATAATTGGTGAACTAACACAAACTGTACTTGCCTTGGTTATAACTGGATTCGATGTTGATTCCGGGATGATGCTAATACAATCCTCGAAACCCTACAATTGAGAATTCCTGACTTAGCACCAATATTCAATCCATATCTAGGTGTGCTAGTTACAATCTCTAGTATTTGTCCTAATCAAATTTTTGGTTATTTACAACTCTACTTAAAGCGCGCTTATCGAGGTGAGTTACTATCTTACGAAGAAAAGTCAATTTAACTTTGTATTTGGAAAAACTCGTAGTTATTGATTTACTTGGTAAAACTTTGTATTTTGTATTATATATAAAATTAATATTTTTCTTTAAATGAGAAAACGTGAAATTTGTTTAAATAATAAACTTGTAATTTTTCTAATTTATTTAAAGTGAGAAAATAATATTGATTTTTTATAAAATAATTATTTTACTATTTTTTTACGTGTTTACGTCAACCACAAACCAGAAAAGAATAATAAAAATTTAACTAACTTATTACAATCCACAGAAAATAATAAAACTTGGCTTATGCCCTTTACAGACTATTTTACATGAATTTAAATAAGAAGAAAACTCTGGTTAGTCTCTAAAAATTATCCTACAATTTAATTACAAAATGAAATAATAATTTAGATTGAATTGAAATAATTTACGAGTCTCAGATATTGGTCCAATCATCATATAGGCTAATGCCTTAACGTCCGGACGAAACCGGTTTCGTTTGCACTTAGCCAGGGCCCATTGACCAATACGGTCGTCACCCAAAATCCAAAATAATATTCTTTTCCGAAAACCATTTTAAAATTATATAATTAAATTTTTATAGAAAAATTCGGCAGCACTTCCTCTATTTTCGGTCAACCCAAAAACTGGAAAAGTGTGCCATAATTTTCTGCAAGTATCCCAAACCAGGGAAATCCAATATTTATATATATAAATAATCACAAATCATTTCCCAGTATTAATTCGAAAAACCTGAAACTATTCGGAATTCCGAAACCACTCCAAAATATTCCGAAAAGAAATCAGAAATTCCAAAATAATTCCAACCATCAGAACACTTCCGAAAAGTTCTCGAAAAACCCGAAAACTAACAGAACTATGAAAAACAACAGAAACCAAATCCAACGGTGGTTCCGACAATTCCCGGAACCAAACACGTAACCGAAAACCGAATTTCCGAAAAAAATTCGTGGACCAAAACTCATCATAGACACGAGAGAGACGAACTACTGTGACTATTCAGAAATTACCCAAATCGACAGAATCCGAAGGGTTGCCTCGGACTCGGAACACGCCTCGCCGGAGTACGGCTGCGCTGGACAGCAGAATCCAGGACCGCAGAAAGCACGGGAACAGCGGATTGGTCTGTTGGAAAGGGGACCGGACTCGCTCGAGAGGCGGCAACAGCGGGTTGGGGACCCGCAGTGTGCTGCGGACGGGGCCGGCGTGTCACCCTCACTTTTCCAAGTTAGGGGTAAAATGGTAATTTTTTATTTTATAATATTTTTGGAAATTTTATTTCATGAATATTAATATTTAATTATTATAGGAGTCGGGTTCGAATTTCATCACATTCCGAGTTGATTCGAGACTCCGGAGAATTTCGACTTGAGTCGTAATTAGCATGTTAATTAACCATGGCCCACCACACTTAACTTTTAAGATTAGGAGTTTGGACTAATCACATATAAGTATCTAAGCTTAATTATGATTTTTATTTATTTTTAGGAATTTCCAAAACCAATTTTGGGTCTTAACTTAGCCTAGAAGCTAAGGAGGGGCAAACTTGTAATTACAAGTGCCCCTTCCTTTGACCACAATGGCAGCCACATATAGTGTCACCTCCAGTTTTCACAAACAGGGGTATTTTGGTAATTTTCCACTTTAAAAATTATTTTAAAATTATTTATTTATTATTTGTATTATTTTGGGGATATTTGAATCGGGTTCGAATTTCGGTTCATTCCGACTTGTTTTGACTTGTTTCGGGGACCCGAGGTATTTTGACCTTAGCGGGCCCACCCACTAGTTAGCCATGGCCCACATGTTAGAAATTTTGGTTAGAAACTAGACTATCATTTTAGTTATTTTTTAGATAGAGATTAGTGGTTTCGGTTTGACTAAACTACCCCCGGTTTAGCCATTTCCTATTTATTAGCCATTTTAACCTTTGGAGGGCAAACTTGTAATTTCTTATATAGGACAAAAACCCCATGGTGGCCGGCCACATAGTGTTGGAGTGGGGAGGAGAGAGAAAACCACTTTTCATTCATTCTCATCCACTTTTCTTCATCTTCTCCAAAGAGCTCCTTCCACTTTTTGAAGCTTCCATTGATTCTTCTTCAAACCAAGGTGAATCTTTCTCCAAACTTCATTATTTTCTCATGTAGATCATGTAGGAGACCCTCTATGATGAATCCCTTGGTGGTGCCCTCTTTTGAGACCATTTTGTGTCCTTTGGACATTTCTAGGAGTGTCCACATGTAGGGTTGTATCCCAATAGGAAAAACCCCCTTTTTGACCCATGGATGATGTTGAAATGTTGTTTTTGTGTGTTTCTTAATAATATTCCAGATTTTTGTATGTTGTAGAGAGAGTTCATTTGAGTATCTTAATGTATCATATTCTCTCTATATGTATTTGTATATATATAGTTATATATATGTCATTCTATATATATATATATATATATATATATATATATATATATATATATATATATATATATGGGGTGACTATTTTGTGTTGTAATGTGAAGTGGTTGTGCTTGGGTGTTGGCTGTCATTTTCGGCCAGAATAGGGAGGGGGAGATTTGGTTGTGAGTTTATGAGTTTTGTTATACCATATATATATATATATATATATATATATATATATATATATATATATATATATATATATATATTGGTATATATATGTGGTTATATATGAGTGTATATATATATTTATGGTGATGTTTAAGAGGAGGGGGGGGGGGGGGGGGGGGGGGGGGGGAGTGCTCCCAGATTTCAGTCCAGATTTGTGAGGGGGGGTTTTGGTTGTAGTTCATTGCCTACTAGTTTATATAAGCTAGTGTTATATGTATAGATATATATGCATTGATATATATATATATATATATATATATATATATATATATATATATATATATATATATATATATATATATATATATATATATATAGGTGTGGGTTATATAGGTGTGTGTATATATATTTGTGGGGGTGGTTGTGAGATGTTTTGTGAGGGGAGAGAACCCAATTTCAGTCCCCAATTTCAGCCCCAACTTCACTCAAAATCTGTCCACTATTTTACCCAAATCAGTCCCCATATTTAGTTGTGTGTGTGTGTAGTTGTGAGGGGTATTTGAGAGTTGTGTGAGTGTGTAAGGTAGCCTATAGGTTAGCCTAGTGTCTAAACCTATTAGGAAACTTGTAGAGAGGTCTATGAGAGGGAGAGGTATCTTGTGAGTGTTGTGTTTGAGTGGTGGGGTGAGTGTGGTATAGAAAGGGTAAATTCATGATGTAGGATAGGTAATAAGGTAAACCTATATCCCGTATCCTAACATTACCTAGATGACTAGGATACCCTAATTTCTTGGTAGGTAAACCTTAGATAGGTTGATATCTAGCTACCCTAAGGAGCCTAGGCTAGTGCCATGTGTATTGGCGGGGTTTCCTTGGGTTTTGGGCAAGGTATCGAGATTTACCCTAAAAAGGGTAAATGCTAGTTTTTGCCTAGAAGTGGGATATTGTGTTAGAAGCCTAAGATGGTGTTAGAACTTGATCCCCGTGGTTGGTAATGATCAAATATGGTACTCTAAGACTAGTTTTGACGTCGGTTGACCGTTTTGACCAAAAGTCAACAAAAGTCAACCGAAGGTCAAACTTAGCCTTTAAGCGACCCGATTTGACCGAAACCAACCCAGAGTTGACCAGTTGACTGAAAGTCAATAGTTGGTCAACATTAGACTAGTTTGACCTAGAGTTGACCTAGGGTTGACCAGAGTTGACCAGGGTTGACCAGAGTTGACTTTTTGACCAAAAGTCAACTGTAAGTCAACCTTTGATCCCGATTGACCTAGTATGACCTAGTATGACCTAGTATGACCTAGTGTGACCTAGTTTGACCTAGTATGACCTAGTATGACCTAGTGTGACCTAGTTTGACCTAGATTGACCTAGTTTTGACTTAGACTTTCATTCATGGCTTGTATTAGTTTCCTTTTCAGCATTTAGACCTGTTTGACTCATAGTATCTTATCTTAGGTCTGTGATCGCTCTGAGCATCTGTACACTCTATCAGCTCAGGACCACAGGCGAGTACATTCACTGATAGTTTTCATTGTCTTGATATCTACTATATCCGATTCAGTCGTAGTGTTATACTTGATTCCTGACACGACGGTTCACGGACTAGTATACATCGGATCCTGTCATGAGATGTTATTCCTGGACTTTCTTGGTATATGAGTATGAGATATTCCCGTGTTCCGTGCTTGTATAGACACCGATTCCTAAGGGAATTAGCTACCCTCTTACGGAACCCCGTGTCATGACGTGCCATGTCCAGATCCGTGATACTATTCGGAGGATATATATTGGGGGAATTATTAGGGGTTATGTGATCAAAACCTCAGAGTTTATATTTCAGAGTTTTGCTGGCGCCACCCTCACCTCACGTAGGGTGTAGCAGATACCTCACCGCGGTTATCCAGGCTGGCCGGCATGGCCCTCTTCGGAGGCCCTCTTCGGAGGTTACGCGTGATTGTCGAGCCGAGTGGATAACCGTTCTCTTGATTCCCTAGCCGATCACATTTCGCCCTAATAATTCAAATCACTTTTTATTTATTGTTGTCATATCTTACATTCCAGTTCACCTTTACTTACTGTACTTTCACCATGTTATGATTCATTTCTCGTATGCTCTACCTGCCTTTTATACTATACCATGATGTTGGGACTAGGTTCTGTTCGGAAGAAGGGTTACAACCCCGGTCCTTGTTTGGTTTAAGGGTTGTAACTCGGCTTTCGAATGGTTCCCAAGTCGCTTTTACTCTTTGTCTTGTATTTCATTATTACTGTCTCTTATAGTATTTCTCAATTCACATGGAACTGCTGTTGGTGTTTTGTACTTGCTCATTTTCCTGACAGGATACGTTGACAATTTTACAGATGACTTAGAGGCTGATTGCCCGACTTATTACGGGATAGATTCTGAGGAGCTTGACCTAGATAGAGGCTTAGTGGTAGAGCCTCTAGACTTCGCCCACCCAGAGTAGCCTAGTATTAGTTAGGTTTGCCTGGCCTGCGAGCCAGCAGTTTATTTCAGTTGTAGTATCTTATACTTATATTTTATTCTGAGACTCTGGATTTGTGATTAGCTGTGATTTGTGAATATCTTGGACTCGTTTCCTGTTTATTTCTATCATATCTCTTTCTGTGCTATCTACCCTAGTTTGTTTATGTGATTGAGATTGTATTGCTATGTTATCCTCCGTTCGGAGCGTATATATTGTGCAGTACATATATCTGTTAGCAGTAGCATTTTACAGACCTTATATACAGCGTTCTACCGCCGATTCTGCGGCGTAGGCTGGACGTATCCACGTGCTCGTGCCCCTCTTCAGGGTGCGGGTCGTGACATATAGCACCCCCTCCACCTTTCCTTTCTTCACCACTAAGTTTCTCTCTCTCTTCATTCATTTCTTCGAACTCCTTCTTCTTCTTCCAAACCTACAATTTAGGTATGTCATTTAAACTCTCATTTATTCCTCTTTTGTATTATTCTTTCACATTAATTAGAGAGGGGACCATTCTCTACAAGTTGACCCTAGATTTTGTAGGTTTTCCTAAAATCTAGTTTAAGGATTTATCATGGTTTTATCCTTTTAGAGTGGTATATATATATATATATATATATATATATATATATATATATATATATATATATATATATATATATATATATATACGTGTGTATTTGTGTGTCTATATTTATATATATATAGATATGTATAGATATATATATGTGTGTGTGTGTGGTCATGTGTATATATGTGTGTGTATTGGTATGTGTAGAGGGGGAAAGGGAATGAGATTATATAAGTGAGTGATATATATATATATATATATATATATATATATATATATATATATATATATATATATATATATATATATATAGTAGAGATTTTTGAGAAGAGTATAGAGGAATTGAGAGAGATTGGGAGGAAGAGATTGAGAGTTTAGAGAGGGAAAAAGAGGGAGAAGGAGTGAGAGAAGTGAAGGGGAAGAGGGAGGGCACCCACAGCAGCAAGGGGGCTGCTGCCCCCCCTACAACAGCAGCAAAAACAACATTAGCAGCAACAGCAAGCTGCAATAGCAGCAGCAGCTAGCTGCATTAGCAGCAGCATTTAGCCCCCGTTTAGCCCCCATTTAGCCCCTAAAAACCCCCACTATATACCTATATATATATATACATATATATGCCCCTATATATAGCTCTATATACCCCTCTAAAACCCACTAGAATAGCCCTCTAAGTTAGTCGTAAGTGAGCGTGAAAAATGGGTTTGAGTGAGTGAGTGAATGTTAAGTTAGGATTTTGGTTAAGGGGTGAAATTGAGTTCCGTGATTCGGAACGCGTTGAAACTTGGAGGGGACTTAGATAATGTGATTTAGATTTTGTCGGTAGGCTTCGGAGTGAAATTCCTAAGGGAAGGCCACTTGGCGTCAAGTTAGAACGGTTTAAGGGTAAATATTAAGGGGTAATCGGGTAATTTCGAGATACGGAGTTCGGGTAGTCGGATTGACTTGAAACTTGGGTGGCTTGTTGGGTACACCCTACAAATGTCATATTTGAACCAATTTTGGCTCGGTTGACCCAGAGTCGACTTTTTACCCAAAAGTCAATCGTGAGTCAACACTTTGTCTAGATTTGACCAAATCCAAACTAGAGTTGACCAATTGACCAAAAGTCAACTGTTGGTCAACATTTGACCAGTTGGACCTAGGGTTGACCTAGAGTTGACCAAAGTTGACCAGAGTTGACCAGTTGACCAAAAGTCAACTGTAGGCCAACTCTTGACCCCGTTGGATTTTCTTCGACTTGTTTTGATCTGTGATGACTGGTATGACCTAGGGTTGACTTGGTTTGACTTAGGTTGACTTGATATAACTTGATTTGACCTAGATTTTGTCACACCCCGCTCCCGTAGGAGCGATCGTCCTCGCTAAGGTGTGATGCCGCACGGGCCTAGGTTGCGCCCGTGCAAGGCCAAGTCCATAAACGACCGATTTGATTTCTAGGCCACAGAATCGCACAGAGTGTCCCTATTTGCAGCGAAATATAAATGAACATAATTTGAAGTGAAAACAAACTCTTTATTGATATTCAATAAGTTTACAAGCGGCGCTAGGCCGATATTACAAGTCGCTCAAGCTCTCTCTCTCTCTGGAACGTAAAAGGCGTGCCAAGTGGCTTACAAGATGCAATGATTCATGGCGATGTTCCGATACATTATGTCCCGTATATGGTGCTCCAGCTCCTTGCAACGCTCCAAGGCCCAGAGATAGCTCCGCGCCTTAGCATGTTCGATGGAAGCTCCGCACCCGCCGGCGTCTCCTGCATCCTGCAAGTAGACTGTGGGGTTATCAGTACATTGTTATGCACTGGTGGGGAGGCTAGCTCGCCCACAATGCTATCATTACCGAACACGTTCTATTTACTTGTGTGCATCTCTATCATTCATTGTCTTTCTAATCTTGCCTTAGGGTCATTTTCATGGCATATGATATAACCTATCCCGTGTTACCGATTTCAAGTGTCGCATAGAAAATATATGCACGACTTACCGATACTTACCGTCCGGCCTTCCCTGTCCAAGTAAACCAAGTTAGCCAATAATTTATAAGAAATAACATAACGTAGATCATGTAAACATTCAAATACCAAGTGCGTGTCCCTGCTTCGGGTTCTAGCATGTCGTGGGCACGTTGTCTAACTCATTGCATGAATTACTCTATATCATTTCGGTATGTTACGTTTCGAGCAAGTTCGAGCATGTTCAGGGGTGTTACATTTCAAGCCTGTTCAAAGACACTTGTCCAGTTCATTTAGATTACTTTGATTTCAATGCAAGGACTTGCACGTGGATTGCCGCCAGCAAAGCCCGCCTAATCTATATGCACCGGTCGCTGGCATGACAAGCCATTTTGGACATCCCTGCGGTAATTCTCAACTTAGCGTAGGGTGATGGCTGTACATCCCGTTAAGTCTCTTGAATATACCCTCCTACTTACGTCTCTTGGTGCCCAAGCTCGCACCCAAGCAGCCCGTAAGCCCCGTTTTGATTCCGCCTAGGCCGGCCACGGTTTACCCCCACAACGCCCGTGCCGCAAAATCCCTATCTTTACGGACACAGCATACGCCACCCCTCGCTCGTGCCGTTGTCCACGACTATTTCGTATTAACTTATCTTTTTACTTAACGGCTATCTCCGCCGTAGGCTAACCCTTAGCCATAATGCGTTATCGACCAGGTTGGCGTCCGTGCAGCGCGGGTAGCGAGCCCCGATGCACGTGTCCGTCACACCTGTCGCTAAATATTCTGTTCTTTCTTAACTTTCATGTTCTCTTTCTTTTCTTTCTTTCACTTGTCCATTCGTTCATTGATTCATTCATTTACACATTACGCAACTCCCAGTGCGGGAGTCGCCTTGGCGACCCATCGGTCCCATAGCCTTTCAATGTCGCTATACTCTACTCGGAACGACTATATTGATAGTCTTCCCGTTCATTGTTGTAACCTATTCATTGATTCATTGTTGAACGCGTAGGGACTTGAACGTAAGCCCGTGCCGTAGCACGAGCGTGGAGCGCGGGCGAGAGTTCTCGTATTTTTCCATGTTCCTTTCCACATTCTATACAAGCATACAAGTTGGGATTATTCCCTTAGCTAGGTGCGTTGGGTCATTTATTAGCTTGCAAGATGTTATTGCCTAGCGATTCTCGTAATTGTGTCCGCATTGTTATGTGTATAGGCTAAGCAAAGACAGGTTCATCGGAGCCACCCACCTTAGCGATGTTCGTATCGGCCGAGCGATACTCCGAGCGCGCCTTTGAAAGTCTAAGTCTGGATCCATCTCGTCGGGACAAAGCAAGTCTTGCATCGATTCGCATCGATACTTTATCGGGTCGAAGCAACTCTTCGGGTCGACGGCTCGTTTGAGTCGTTGCACTCGCCGTTTTGAATCGGCGTTCCGCTAGGGCGGAGCGGGTCACTACATAATACACCACTCAAAACAAGTCTCGTCCTCGAGACTTCCTAAGTGCAGGTCATCCTACCATTCCTTAACTCAGGCCGTGTACATACCTCAGCCAATTTTCTATCGAATGGCTTAGCGCTCGATACCTTTTTCAAGTTCCGCGTCGCATACTTCCGGTCGATTTTATTGAATTACTTCTCGTTCATTTTAGACTTGTTGTTACTCATTCAATTCAAGCGTTTCTTCGTATTGGTTTCTATTCCTTCGTGTCATGGGACTGGAATGGCCGTACGGGGTACGTTGTGATTCGACAAATGCGAGGGTCGTAGGCTAAGGCAAACTCATTTTCGTTTATCTCGATCATCGAGATGACTCGATTCGTTTCTCGAGCGTTTTCGTCTACGAAATCAATATGACTTCTTCTTAGCGGAGTCGACCAAGTCTACGTAATTTACTCTGATTCAAGACCAAGTACGGCACTATCATCGAGCATATCTTCCTATCAATGCTTCACTTCGTTATACCAACTTTTACTAGCACGATTTCAAATTCACGACACTCGTCCACTCTCCAAGTCGTGCTAGGACTCAACGTATCACTTGGTTGGATCGTGCACGCATTCCAAGCGTCCCCAAAATATATGCATTTAGCCAAGCCGCAGGATAGTGAGTTTGTCATTCTCACTCGAGTCGCATCGTGCACATACTCAAGCGTCCCTGAAATATATGCATGTCAGCCGAGTCTCGTGAGAAGGGTTTCCTACTCTTGATCCACTCTTCCTATCCGTGCCAATCTTCAAGATCACTCCTTTGATTGCAGCTCTTGTAACAAGGGCGTCTCGCCTATCTGCTAGGCCAATTCTCAAGGCTAAGTCAATGTCAGGATTGGAATCATAGTTCCCCAACAATAATGCCAACACTGACCCCAATCCTAGGGTCAAACCAAGTTCGATAATACGGGATTTTCTACCCAAACTCGCGTCACTCAGATTTCTAAACATCGAGCACGATTACCTAGTTCGTATCAAGACATTCGTTGCGCGGCGCAACGAATTCGAATCCACTCAGATCACCAATTCTAACCAATTCATGTATTCGATCACGAGATCATCTATCTCGACAATATGTTGCGCCCCAATCTCACGCGAGTCCGATTATCCACGGTGGTTCATGAATCACCATGCAACGCTCCCGCGGAATCATCATTCTCATCGGGGCGTAACTCTTGTTTGAGTTTAGACTAACTCATTTTCGATACGCGGATTGGACCTACTCAATCCTCAAGTTCAATTCTTCAAACACACAATTCATTCTCAAGTCCCCTTCGCGTCAAACCACAAGTCGAAACATACGAATTGCCACACCAGGCAAGTACCGATCACTCCCGCTGTATGAATCACCATACCAGCGCTCACGCGGAGTGATAGCCCTAGTCGGCGTGACGCATGTGCGAGGCTGGGGTTGCGCTCGCATAAGGCAAGAACGTCAACGTTGTGGTTGACAACGAAGTAAATCCAAGCATTCTCATTTTCATCCAAGCCAATTCAATTCGATAGTCTAACCGTCATGCGTTCAACTATAAAATCCTCGAGCCAAGTTTATCTTTTCCTCGACACATTTCAATATCCCAAGTATAGCATCCAACGGAACAATGACATTTGCACGATCGTCATTCGCCGAGTCAGAGTACCCCCGAGTTATCGCATATCGATCTTTGATACGCCTCAATACCATCGATGATATGCGTAACCTGACGATCTTTCTTTGCAACCGATTTTCGAGTCGTGCGACTGATGCTATTACCCGAGTTGGATATTCCATAATCTCTTCGATATTCAAGAACAAGTTCGATCGTTATTCCTCGAGCTAGTTTCAAGATCGTTGTTCAAACTCAAGTCGCACTTCATTTGAATCATTCCGAAATCGTACGCGCGATCCTCTAAGTTTCCTCGATCAAGACCATTCATTTTCATCCATCGTTCCGTATTGTTTTTCTAACTTGCGTTGTCCATTGACAAGTTGTCCGAACAACATCTCGTACGAGACAATCGAAGTCACGATCAACTAAGCGTGACGCGTTCTAAGTCTTTGTACGATCGCATCGCCTCGCCGACGTACTCGTTACGTTTCGAAATCTTCAATTTTCGCTCGAATGATTTTCCAAGAACATCCATACACCACTCGAATTCGAGCCACTCGACTAGTCATCGACACTAGTTTCTTTTTCTTCTCCGAACCTATCACATACACCACTCGGGTTCAAGCCATATGGTCTAATCCTCGATCACGTTCGCGCCATGCGCTAAGACATCCTTCAGATTCGTTCGACGAATCTCTAGCGTAATCGTTCACGTCACCTCGACGTACTAAGTCGCTCGTACAAATCCTCAAAATCCAAGTCAATCCTTCGGGTGCGCCTAAGCATTAACTCGATAGCGTTCCTATCGATATACACTCAAAGTGTATCTCCGTTCTCGATCGAGCGATACATTGATATCGCTCGCAACCCGATTGCACCAAGAGTCGAGGTGCGCGACACGCGGACTAAGTGTCACGCCCCGCTCCCAAATAATCGGGTACGGGTCGATACATGCCCGGCCTACACTGTCGTTGACAGCGGTAGTGAGCCGTCTAGTAAATAACAATGAAGTCTAACTCATCACAGCATCTAATCACGATCTATACTAACTATCCAGCAATCCACTATCAAGCAGTTATTACAGCCTTTACATGAATGACCGGGTACAAAGCCGGTAATGAAAAGTAAGGCTAACACTAGGCCTGCTATACTCAAAGTAAGAACATCCTATACATCAATCTAACTACAGCTCGGGAATATAGCCATGTCCCTCCATAGCATCAGGAGTGTGCTCCACTGCTGGGCCATCCATCTGTAAAGCATAATCAACTAGAGGATCACCTGTAATCAACAATCCAGTCAGGATGGAGCAAAGCACAATATACCCAATATAACTCACCATGGAAGATCAATGGAACGGTACAATGTAGCAATAGAACTGAAATAGAGAAACAATGGAATGTAATGTAAATATGCACTAGCTATGTGTACATGTGCAATTTGGACGTTATCAACATGTGGAGACTAATATGTAATCAGGCATATAAATATGCTATCAGTCAATCGGTAATCAGGCATGTCTGATGACAATGCTATCAGTCACGCATGAGAATGGACTCAGGCATACAAAGTATGCTATCAGGCAATAATTGTCCAATATCAGTCAACATATGTATCTAATGTCCCCCACTCGACACGACAACAATGCAAGCAAGCAATCGAGAACAAGTACAATAATGTAACAAGGCAATGTGTGTGTAATGCATGCAATGATGAATATTGAGTATATGTACTTGCCTCTTTCCGGGGTTTTGTCCAAGTCTTCTAGATCACCTAGAATAAAGAAAGTAATATATATTTAGAGACAACTTCTAATTTCCTTAATTACCTATTTTGTTTTAGTTACTTAAACCACATAGCCATACTAGTAATTAACACTAGCCTAACTTATATAGGCTTGAGCCCATATTATGGCCCATAAAATATATTGGCTAGCATATTCAATTTTTAGCCCATCTATTTAACTTATAAATAATAAGTTCAACTACAGATTTATCTAGTTAATACTATAGACTCTATTAGAGTCATAACTCAAGTTCTTGAATGGACTAAAATACCCCTAATGTATCCACATGACATGTTGTATATGAAACTAGTAATCTGAGTTCAACAACAGAACTTATTCAATGGACTCACAAATGAACCCCTATTGGACCAACAACTAGCTTATTCAAACAGAACTCATCTCTGGGCCAATAACTAACAGGACTCATCTCTGGGCCAACCAAATATACTCAAATGAACTCATAACTGACCACATAACTAATAACTAAGTCTTAACGGCTAGTTATTTAAACCTGGCTGACCGTTTAGTTCCTGGAGGAACAGAGCTACACAAGCTCACATCTGAACATAATGAACTCTTCGAACAGAACACAACATAACTGAACTCACCTAGACTCGAGAACATATACGAACACAGTACTCACAGAACCTGAACATTCGAACACAACTGGACACTGACAACGATCGACAAGAAGTGATCAAGGAGTGATCAAGAAGAGATTTAGGATCATACCTGAACCTACAGTAGTACTCTAGCGTTGAATCCCAATGTCCTTGAGCTCTCCGTTCACGAGTTCTTGCCTCTCTGGCATTTCGTCGAACAGGAAGCGTGCAAGAACAGAGGAACCAATGGTTAGTTCGGTTTGAAATGTTCCGACTCCAAATTTGGAGAAATAAGCATGGAACGATCATAGGACTCACCCCAAACAAGTTCGATCAATCTCCAAACAGAATCGACCAAGAATCGAACACGACAACTCAAATTCTAAACCCAGAAATCAAAATCTCAGATTCGAATACTTTCCAAAACCGATCAGAAATCACCAGGAAGACGAAGAGGAGAATACATACCAGTGTTCGCACAAGAAGTCGTCGGTGAACTCGACGGGAAGTCATCGTGATCTCGACGGAGAGACGCCGTGAATTCGACGGGAAGTCGTCGTGATCTTCGACGGAAAGACGTCGTCGATCGACAACGACGCGCACTCGTCGACGCTTGCTACTGCACGTCCTCAGTGCTGCAGCGCCATGGCTGCTAGCTCGTCGCCGACGACAGAGAGGGAAATTGGACAGGGCTTCGCCATATCGATTTGGTGAAGAAGAAGAGGGGGTTGGGGTCCTATTTATAGGGTCATCTACGGTCAGACAGTTGGTCGGGCACCTGACCGGCCGTTGGGCGGGCAGAGGGTGGTTACGATCGGACGGTGGAGGGCGGAGAGGTGGTTAAGGTTCGACGGTGATGATGGGCTGGGTGGTTAGACGGTTAGAGGAAGTTTCTAGCGTCTTCTAGAAGTCTTGGAGTTGTCGACTTGTTCATCGTCGATGATTGATCTCGTCGACTTCGTCGACGTCTTCTATACCAGAACGTTGGGGACGGGGAGGGAAAGAGTTATTTGAAATGAGGAAGTTGAGTGATCGACCCAACGTTCACTTGGGTTATAAGGTTAAGTGAACGGGCCGGGCTTAATAGTTTAGGAGAGAAATAATAATACAAAGAATTTGTTAATGAAGGGAAGTTGCTACTGGCTTTGGTGGGCCAGTACATGGGCCGAGTATTGGCAAGGCCAGAGAATGTTTAAATAGAAAATGCAGTGAAATAAAATAGCTAATAGCTTTAAGTTGGTGGGCTGAGCTAATAGGCTGAGTTAATGGCCAGAGAATTAATAATGGTTTAACCAATCAATATTTTGTGGGCTAGTTGATTAGAAGAAAATAATACTAAATGATTTTAACGTCTTTGAATGGCCCAATGGTTTTAAGGAAAGGAATTTGAATAATGATTAGGAACTAGTATTAATACTCAGAATATTAATAGAATTAATATTTTAAAATATTAATTAGGAATTTAAAGAATATAGGAAAATTACTTTTATTGAAAAGTAGAGTTACACTAAGTTGTACCGCTTAACCATCCTGTACGGACTACGTTCAAGTTTGCACGCTCACTCATTCTCGTTCGTAACTCGTTTGCACCAAAGGGTCTGGGTACGCGATACTCCGCACAACTTAGCCAAAAGGCCGTGTGCATGACCATCCCGTTCGAGCTATACTTCGGTCTCGCATACTCGTTTGCTATCGTCAGCGTAAGCTTATTCAAGCACGTTACGCATTTGCTAACTCTTAGCATTTAGTTTTCATCCGACTCAAGTCCGTCGTGGTTCGGCACAAAGGCCTTCGCCTATCAAGTCCGTCGTAGTGGCACAAAGGCCTTCGCCTACCGGTCCCGTGCAACTGAGTACTTGTACGAGCTTTCGAAAGTATTAGACTTATTGTATGGAACATCCCAAGGCACAATGAGAGAGAGCATACTTCTTTATTTCCAATCGAGCTTTCAAAACTGAGAAAATCGAAATGAAGTCCAAGGACGTAAAGCCGTGCTCTGATACCAATCTGTCACGTCCCGCTCCCGTAGGAGCGATCGTCCTCGCTAAGGCGTGATGCCGCACGGGCCTAGGTTGCGCCCGTGCAAGGCCAAGTCCAGAAACGGCCGATTTGATTTATAGGCCACAGAATCGCACAGAGTGTTCCCATTTGCAGCGGAATATAAATGAACACAATTTGAAGCGAAACCAAACTCTTTATTGATATTCAATAAGTTTACAAGCGGCGCTAGGCCGATATTACAAGTCGCTCAAGCTCTCTCTCTCTGGAACGTAAAAGGCGTGCCAAGTGGCTTACAAGATGGAATGATTCATGGCGATGTTCCGATACATTATGTCCCGTATATGGTGCTCCAGCTCCTTGCAACGCTCCAAGGCCCAGAGATAGCTCCGCGCCTTAGCATGTTCGATGGAAGCTCCGCACCCGTCGGCGTCTCCTGCATCCTGCAAGTAGACTGTGGGATTATCAGTACATTATTATGCACTGGTGGGGAGGCTAGCTCACCCACAATGCTATCATTACCGAACACGTTCTATTTACTTGTGTGCATCTCTATCATTCATTGTCTTTCTAATCTTGCCTTAGGGTCATTTTTATGGCATATGATATAACCTATACCGTGTTACCAATTTCAAGTGTCGCATTGAAAATATATGCACGACTTACCGATACTTACCGTCCGGCCTTCCCTGTCCAAGTAAACCAAGTTAGCCAACAGTTTATACGAAATAACATAACGTAGATCATGTAAACATTCAAATACCAAGTGCGTGTCCCTGCTTCGGGTTCTAGCATGTCGTGGGCACGTTGTCTAACTCATTGCATGAATTACTCTATATTATTTCGGTATGTTACGTTTCGAGCAGGTTCGAGCATGTTCAGGGGTGTTACATTTCAAGCCTGTTCAAAGACACCTGTCCAGTTCATTTAGATTACTTTGATTTCAATGCAAGGACTTGCACGTGGATTGCCACCAGCAAAGCCCGCCTAATCTATATGCACCGGTCGCTGGCATGACAAGCCATTTTGGACATCCCTGCGGTAATTCTCAACTTAGCGTAGGGTGATGGCTGTACACCCCGTTAAGTCTCTTGAATATACCCTCCTACTTACGTCTCTTGGTGCCCAAGCCCGCACCCAAGCAGCCCGTAAGCCCCGTTTTGATTCCGCCTAGGCCGGCCACGGTTTACCCCCACAACGCCCGTGCCGCAAAATCCCTATCTTTACGGACACAGCATACGCCACCCCTCGCTCGTGCCGTTTGTCCACGACCATTTCGTATTAACTTATCTTTTTACTTAACGGCTATCTCCGTCGTAGGCTAACCCTTAGCCATAATGCGTTATCGACCAGGTTGGCGTCCGTGTAGCACGGGTAGCGAGCCCCGATGTACGTGCCCGTCACACCTGTCGCTAAACATTCTGTTCTTTCTTAACTTTCATGTTCTCTTTCTTTTCTTTCTTTCACTTGTCCATTCGTTCATTGATTCATTCATTTACACATTACGCAACTCCCAGTGCGGGAGTCGCCTTGGCGACCCATCGGTCCCATAGCCTTTCAATGTCGCTATACTCTACTCGGAACGACTATATTGATAGTCTTCCCGTTCATTGTTGTAACCCATTCATTGATTCATTGTTGAACGCGTAGGGACTTGAACGTAAGCCCATGCCGTAGCACGAGCGTGGAGCGCGGGCGAGAGTTCTCGTATTTTTCCATGTTCCTTTCCATATTCTATACAAGCATGCAAGTTGGGATTATTCCCTTAGCTAGGTGCGTTGGGTCATTTATTAGCATGCAAGATGTTATCGCCTAGCGATTCTCGTGATTGTGTCCGCATTGTTATGTGTATAGACTAAGCAAAGACAGGTTCATCGGAGCCACCCACCTTAGCGATGTTCGCATCGACCGAGCGATACTCCGAGCGCGCCTTTGAAAGTCTAAGTCTGGATCCATCTCGTCGGGACAAAGCAAGTCTTGCATCGACTCGCATCGATACTTTATCGGATCGAAGCAACTCTTCGGGTCGACGGCTCGTTTGAGTCGTTGCACTCGCCGTTTTGAATCGGCGTTCCGCTAGGGCGGAGCGGGTCACTACAGATTTGACTTGACAGGACTTAGTGTGACTTAGTGAGACCTAGTTTGACCTAGATTGCATATCATTCATTGTGAATCATTCTTAAACTTGTTTAAACCTAAATTAACGTACAATATCTCATCTTTAGGTCTCTGATTTCCACTCTGAGCATTTATATACCCTACAGCTCAGGACAACAGGCGAGTTCACTGATAGTTTTCATTGTCTTGATATCTGCTATATCCGATTCAGTCGTAGTGTCTTACTTGATTCTCAGACACGATAGTTCACGGACTAGTATTATCGGATTCCAGTCATGAGATGTTATTCCTAGATTTCTTGGGATACTGGTACTTGCTTGGTCTTGATTCTTGTACTTGTATTGACGTCGATTCCTGAAGAGGACTTGCTCCCCTCTTAGGGAATCCCGCGTCATGACGTGCTATGTCCGGATCCGTATACTATTCAGGGAATGGGGAATTTTATAGATAGTGTGATCAATGCCCACCTTGAGTTACTACTTGTATCATAGCTATACCCTCACCTCACGATGGGTATAGCCTGACCTGTGCTACTACTTGCTCCATAGCTTACCATTCCGACCGGACCGAGTCCACGTACTTGTAGCCGGTCGGCTGGAAGCCTGATTCTTGACCCATACCGATCACATTATGCTATAATATTCGAGGCACATTTTATATTTACTTTTTTTATCATATATCCTGTTCTGTTCTACATACAGTACTTCTTACCATGCCTGATATACAATTACTCACATGTTCTACATACCTTTACATTGTACCTTGATTGGAGACTAAGTTCTGCTCGGAAGAAGAGTTACAACTCCGGTCCTTGTTTGGTTTAAGGGTTGTAACTCGACTTCCGAACGGTTTCCAAGTCTTCATATATCTTTGTCTTGTAGTTCATTATACTGTCTCTTATAGAATTTGTCAATTCACATGGAAATGTTGTTAGTGCTTGTATTTGCTTATTTTCCTGACAGGATACCGTTATGATATATTATAGATGATTCTGAGGCGGACTGCTCGACCTATTATGGGCTCGAGTTAGATGGAGTAGTCCAGGACCGTGGCCTTATAGTAGAGCCACTAGACTTTGTACTTCCAGAGTAGTGTAGATTAGCTAGGTTTGACTGGACTACGATCCAGCTAGTATTATTAGACTGTAGCTTTCTATGTTATATTTTGAGACCCTGGGATGTTGTATATACCTGGGCTTGTGTTGGACACTGGACTTGTTTTCTTTCATCTATCATATGTTTCCTTCTGTGCTATCTACCTTAGTTTTATTCTGTGATTGAGACTGTATTGATATGTCACATCCATTCGGAGAGTATATACTGTACAGGTACCTTTATACTGTTAGTCGTAGTATTTACAGACGTTATATACAGCGTTCTACCGTCAATAATGCAGCGTAGGTTGGACGTACCCACGTGCTCGTGCCCCTTATAAGGGTGCGGGTCGTGACACATTTTTGTGGTGGTCCATGCAGGTCAGTGTCGCAATTAGTGCGATCTCGTAATGGTGCTCGACTTAGAGTACTAATTACGAGCCTGCAATTAGGACGTAGGACCTAGGACATGATAGGAGTTTCTCAATCTCATCTAGGAAAAATTTCTGATCTTTTGATTATCATGATTACTTTCCTTGTATTGAATTAACTGTCCTTCTTTGATAATATCTTATCATGTGCCATATTGATCTCTTTGCTTCAATTCGTCTCCAGGATGACGAAGACGCACCCGCAGGTGACTGGATCTAGTAGCTTGCCTGAGAGATCTTATCATGCCGAGGAGGAGGTTCATGAGACTGCCCCCAGTGATTCTGCTATCCCGGAGGCCGTGGCAGTTGCACAAGGAGGTCTACCACCTCCACCCCAGAGGGTTTCAGCCATTGTTCCAGGGATGCTGCCGCTACCACCTCCGACACCGACGGATACACACCATATGTTCCTTCTCCTTCAGCAGATGATGGAGACACAGCGGGCCCAGGCAGAGGCGTCGCAGCGCCAGTCGAAGGCGTCACACCGTCAGATTGAGATGCTGAGGCAGAGTATGGAGAACTCGCATCAGCTTGCACTGGCAGCAGTGGAGAGAGTGGCACCGGGTACGGTGCAGGGCCCTACAGGCCAGCAGCCGTACCAGCAGCAGTCCAGGCCGGGGACAGTATTAGACTTTAGGAAGATGAGCTCCAGGGACTTCACGGGCACGGAGGACATCCTTTATGCAGACGACTGGCTAGAGGACGTGCAGCGGAGTATGGAGCTAGCAGAGCTTCCTAGAGCACTTTGGGTTTCAGCAGCAGCCAACCGATTCTTCGACATCGCGCTGACATGGTACCGCACGGATCTTCGTGTGTCGGTGACAGGACTGGCTTGGAAGGAATTCCGGAGGCTCTTCAAGGAGAAGTTCTTTCTGGACGTAGCACTTAGAGCATTGGAGGGCCAGTTCGTGGATCTAGTGCAGGGGAACTCGTCAGTGGACGAGTATGCAGCTGAGTTCTTTCGCCTTAGCAGGTTTGCTCCCGATATGATCCAGGATGAGGGGCAGAAGGCTCGTAAGTTCTGCAGGGGACTTATTCATACGGTGCGCACCCGCACCTCGGGTCGCCGTGATGCGACGTTCGATCAGATATTGATGGACGTGCAGATTGCAGAGGAGGACTTCGGCCTCAGGCCGAAGAGGAGCGGAGATACTATGGGGGCGAGCTCCAGTGCGGGATCGGCCAAGCGCCCGCATATTCAGCATCAGCAGAGGCCGTATCAGCAACAGCCTCTATTACAGATTCAGCAGGCACCGACACGTGCCCAGCAGCATCAGGGTCAGGGCCAGAGGCAGACCCAACAGTGTGCCTTCTTCGGGAAGACGGGACACAGCAGAGACGTATGTCGGAGGAGGTTAGGCGCTTGCCTATTCTGCGGAGGGACCGACCACCAGCTGAAGGGTTGCCCTGCTCGGGCAGCCAAGGGAAGCCAGGACAGAGTACAGCCGGCTAGAGGACCAGTAGTGCAGCAGAGAGGTCCTCCACTTCAGACCCAGCAGCAGCGTTTTGTTCAGCACCAGAAGGGAGCGCCCGCGGGCAGGGTGTTCACTTTGGCAGCAGAGGAGGAGGTAGAGCCCGTGGAAGATGTTGTAGCAGGTTATGTTCTCCTGGATTCTTTTCCTGCTTTCGTTTTGTTTGATTCTGGGGCTACTCATAGTTTTGTGTCTGTTTCTTTTGCTTTGAGACACAATATTATTGCTGAATATATGGGTAGGACTTGCAAGATTATGACCGGGGGAGGCATTATCCTGGTTAATAATATTTACAAGGGGCGAAGAGTCACTCTGAGAGGCCGGGACTTGAGTGTGTGTCTGCTCATAATGCCCCTACCGATGTACGATATGGTACTCGGTATGGATTGGTTGAGCATGCACCATGCTAGCATTGATTGTAGAGGAGGCAGAGTTCTTTTTAGGACGCCGGAAGAGCCAGAGATCGAGTTTGCTCGAGGAGCAGCGGAGCCGGAGGCTGGATTCTGTGGAGCTTTGTTGGCGGGGCAGGATTTGCCACATCCGTTGATCGCTGAGTTCTCGGATGTTTTTTCCGAGGAGTTGTCGGGGATGCCGCCAGACAGGGACATTGAGTTCTCTGTAGACTTGGTGTCGGGCACCGAGCCCATTTTACAGCATGTCTATAGGGTGAACAACAGCGAGTTGATAGAGCTGAAGAAGCAAGTCGACGAGCTGCAGGACAAGGGGTTTATCAGATCCAGTTCTTCGTCCTGGGGAGCGCCAGTCCTTTTTGTGTCGAAGAAGGACGGTACGTCCCGCATGTGCATTGATTATCGGACGCTCAACAACCTTACTATCAAGAATAGGTACCCTTTGTCGAGGATCGACGACTTGTTCGATCAGCTGAGTGGGGCGAAGGTATTTTTGAAGATAGACTTGAGGTCCGGGTATCACCAGCTGAAGGTAAGGCGGGATGACATTCCCAAGACGACATTTCGGACTCGATATGGCCAGTACGAGTTTACAGTGATGCCATTTGGATTGACTAATACTCCCGCGGTGTTCATGAACTTGATGAATAAGGTATTCCATCAGTACCTTGACAAGTTCGTGGTGGTCTTCATAGACAATATCTTGATCTATTCGAAGATGTAGGAGGAGCATGAGGAGCACTTGAGAGTTGTGTTAGAGACTCTGAGGAGGGATCAACTCTACGGGAAGCTTTCGAAGTGTGAGTTCTTCTTGGACCAGGTGGAGTTCTTAGGTCATGTTGTGACCGAGCACGGGATCTCAGTGGACCAGAGGAAGATTTCGGCAGTGGAGTCTTGGTCTACGCCCAGTTCAGTTGCCGAGGTTCGGAGCTTTCTGGGTTTGGCTGGCTATTACCGAAAGTTCGTCCAGGACTTCTCGCGGATTGCAGAGCCGATGACTAGACTCACCAGGAAGGACGTGGAGTTCGTCTGGACTATTGAGTGTCAGGCTGCATTCTATGAGCTGAAGAGGAGGTTGACTTCAGCTCCGATCCTGACTTTGCCATCTGGGTCAGGAGGGTTCTCGATCTTCAGCGATGCTTCGAGGAAGGGTTTAGGGTGTGTTCTTCAGCAGCACGGGAAGGTGATTGCCTATGCATCCAGGCAGTTGCGTCCTCATGAGAAGAACTATCCTACTCATGATCTGGAGTTGGCCACGATTATATTTGCTTTGAAGTTATGGAAGCATTACCTGTACGGAGAGCGAGTTGAGATCTTCACAGATCACAAGAGCTTGAAGTACGTGTTCACTCAGAAGGAGTTGAACATGCGGCAGAGGCGGTGGTTAGAGCTGATGAAGGACTTCGATATATCCTTGCAGTACCATCCGGGGAAGGCCAACGTAGTTGCAGATGCCTTGAGAAGGTATCCAGTTGCTATGTTTTTGACGACAGATCATCACTTGTTGGCCGACCTAGATAGTTTGGGTATCGAGGTCATCATCCCGGGCGTGGAGATCCAGATGTTGGGTTTGCAGATTCAGTCTGAGCTGATGGATAGAGTCAAGTCAGCGCAGTATGATGATGTTGCCCTGAGGAGCATCAGGGAGCAGGTGAGGACGGGCTTGCTTGACGATTTCTATGTAGCCGAAGACGGGTCATTGCGGCACGGTACTAGGCTGTGCATTCCGTGTGGTGAGTTTTGGAGGAGGTTCTTCAGGAGGCGCATCGCTCTCAGTATTCTATACATCCTGGGGCCAACAAACTGTATAGGGACCTGAGAGAGCACGTATGGTGGTATGGCATGAAGTGCGAGGTAGCTCAGTTTGTATCCCGTTGCCTTGTGTGCCAGCAGGTGAAGGCCGAGAGATAGAGACCAGGTGGATTGCTACAGCCGCTACCCATTTCCGAGTGGAAGTGGGAGCACATCACCATGGACTTTGTATCTGGACTTCCACGGTCGCCAGGAGGGAAGGACGCGGTTTGGGTCATAGTTGATAGATTGACCAAATCGGCCCACTTTTTGCCTTTCAAAGTGGGTTTGTCTACGAAGAGGCTGGCTGAGCTGTATGTTCGTCAGATCGTGAGATTGTACGGAGTTCCGGTGAGCATAGTTTCAGATCGGGATAGCCGATTCACTTTCCACTTCTGGAGGAGTTTGCAGGCTAGCTTGGGCACCTCGCTCAAGTTTAGTACTGCTTATCATCCACAGACAGACGGGCAGTCGGAGAGGACCATCCAGACTTTGGAGGATATGCTTCGTACATGTGTGCTAGATCTCGGGGGTTCTTGGGAGGACCATCTTCACCTGGTAGAGTTTGCTTACAACAACAGCTACCAGGCCAGTATAGAGATGTCACCATTTGAGGCTCTATATGGACGGAGATGCTGTACTCCTTTGTCTTGGGACGATGTCGACGAGCGGGCGCTTCTTGGGCCGGAGATGGTTGTGGATGCGGCCGAGAAGGTTAGGATGATTAGAGACAGACTTCGGGTGGCTCAGGATAGGCAGCGGCATTGGGCCGATAGTCACCGGAGACCGTTAGAGTTCGAGGTTAGTTTCAGTTCTTGTCGTGTTTGTTGTGATTATTTGTTAGTTGTGTGTTGAGTTTTTGTCTTGTATCTAGGTTGGTGACATGGTATTTCTGAGGATATTCCCGACACGTGGCACTATTTGCTTTGGCGGTGGTGGAAAGCTCAGTCCGCGCTACATCGGACCTTTCACCATCTTAGAGAGGATCGGTGCAGTAGCCTACCGACTGGACTTGCTTACCAGGCTCGAGGGAGTGCACAACGTGTTTCATGTATCTCAGCTGAGGCGGTACGTGGCAGATCCTAGTCATGTATTGGACCATTCAGCGATACATGTGGGACCTACTCTCAGCTATCCAGAACAGCCGGTGGAGATTCTGGATTGCAGGAAGAAGGTGCTCCGGAACCGGGTCATACCCTTTGTTCGGGTTGCGTGGAGACATCACTCTCCAGGTGAGTCTACCTGGGAGAGGGAGGATGACATACGGGAGCGTTTCCCTTATCTTTGTTGACACAAAGTCACAGTCAACCAAATATTGACAACATTGACTAAATAATATCTGTATTAATTCAATACGACACACGACGTTTGCATTCAGTTCAAGACAGACGACAGCTCAGTCTCCGGCTCTCAGTTTATTTTTCGAGTCTGTATTTTACAATTTCATTGAGTCTAGACTTGTGTACTCTGAGTCATGCTGAGCTCTTGAAACTTAGTCTACAGCCTACCCAAAATCCCAAGCTCCACCAAACCAAATACTGCCCACTGGTCCCCTTAGAACCACTCTGTGCTCAGGAGACAGAGTTCGGGCCGAACTGTGCCTCCACACAGAGTTCAGGCCGAACTCTGTCCCCTAGAAATCAGGAACCCTAATTTTAGGGTTAGCTGGTTGCTAGTTGTCCAACGGCCAAATATTTGAATTTTCCTACCCGAATTCTGGCCGAATTCTGCCTCTAAAAACACTATAAATAGGGCATGAATTCTCTCATTTAAATTCATTAAATCTTCTCTTCTCTTCTCTCTTATAAGCTAAAATAAGCCATACCCTTCCCATCTACTAGCCACAAGCCTCCTAAGTCTCGAGTGCTCAGCATCTCTCAGTTAGGATTCTTGTGCAAGAGTTGAAGAAGTCGCTTGGACAATTCTAAGCAATCGCCACTGCGATTCTCTGTAAGAAGTTGACGTGCTCTTCTGAAGTAAAGGCACGGGTTATAAGCTACTATTTCACAAATAGTGGATTTAATCCTGAGCTAGAGTTCTCAGGCCTGGACTAGTCCTCCACGAGGGAAACCAGGTTAAAATCGCTGTGTTTGCGTATGCTTTTTTGCTTCTCATTTACATTCCGTATTTTACTCTGATTATTCATTGTTAGTGAAAGAGTTATTTTTTTAATTGGTCATTTTCTATATAAACTCTATTCACCCTCCCTCTAGAGTTGCCAAACTGTTCTTCAATTGGTATCAGTGCAAGTTCTCTTTATAAGGACTAACATCCTAAGAGCTGATCCATGGCAACCACACAATCCTTGATTTCCAATCATGGTGAAGGTCAGTCCACTCATAGGCCTCCCCTATTTGATGGGACTAACTATACATATTGGAAAACAAGGATGAGCTTCTATCTTAAGTTTCTAGACTTTGACCTGTGGACTGTCGTCACTGACGGTTACAAAAAGCCCGCCAGGATAGTTGTCGATGGTGACCTCATTGAGAAACCACACGACAAATATTCTGTCGAGGAGAAGAAACAGGCAAGTCTAGATGCTAGGGCTATTAATGCTTTATTCTGTGCTATAGACAGGAATGAGTTCAACAGGGTCTCTACATGCACCACGGCTCATGAAGTATGGAGACTTCTAGAAGTGACGCATGAAGGAACCACTCAAGTCAAGGAATCCAAAATAAGCCGTCTCACTCAAGAATACGAAGCCTTCAAGATGAAGCCAAATGAGACGATCACTCAAATGTTTACAAGATTCCTCGACATTATCAACCCTTTATCCTCGCTTGGTAAGCAGTACTCAAACCACGAGAAGATCCGCAAGCTACTCAGAGGGTTACCAAAGATTTGGAACCCTAAGGTGACAGCCATCATAGAAGGGAACGATCTCACAACAATGTCTATGGAGACCTTGATGGGTAAGCTCATGACTCACGAGCTTGACCTCAAGGACTTCGAAGAGCCTGCTCCGAAGACTATGAAGATCGCACTCAAAGCTCATCGACGAAGGGTTGATCATGATGAGACCGAAGACGACAACTCAGATGATGAAGACCAAGCTCTCATGGTTCGTAACTTCAAGAAATTCCTTCGCTTCAATCAAAGAAAGAAGGAACCACAAGAAGACGATGAAGAAGAGCCAACCTGCTATGGTTGCAAAAAGACTGGACACGTCCGAAAAGACTGTCCATTCTTGAAAAAGAGCAACCGCTATGAGAAGCCCTACAAGAAGAACTCATCAAAGAAATATGCCAACACAAGCATTTGGCATGAAAGCGAAGCAAGTGACTCCGAGGAAGAAAAGAATTCTCCTCAAGACAAAGCAAATGTGTGCCTAATGGCAACTTCCAACAAGGTATCAAACGAAACTTTAGATGACTTATCTTTTGATGAACTTGGCGATGCCTTCACAGATTTACTCGATGATCACAAAAAGGTCATCGGTAAATACAAACATGCCAAGGACAAAATCAAAAGTCTTGAAGACGAGATACAAAGAATTTCTTTACTTCTTGATAATGTTAGAGACACATCATCCACTGATGCCACTAATGAAGTATCCAAGCTCAAAATAAGCTTACATGATGCTGAAGCACGCATTGAGCAACAAGCTCAAGAAATCACTACTCTCAACACGCTGCTTGCTGAAGAAAGGAGTAGACACAAAATCTCTATGACTAAAATATATGGCTTGAATATTAAGGTTGATGAATTGCAAGCTGTTTCTAAGAGATTAGAAACCAAATTGGGAAAACAGGTTGCTCAACCTCAAACCCAATCACATGGGCACAACACCACTCATGCTAGTCAACCACATCATCCACATACAACACATAACCATGCTTTTATATACACAAACTTCCATAAATCACGTGCACGTAAGAATACTCCTCATACTCATCATACTGCACAAAGACACAACCAATATCACTTTACTCATAGACAAAATCATCATACCATGCCACATCAACATGCCATGCCACGTAGACAAAATCATCATGTTATATCACATAGGCAAAATCACCATGTCATGCCACATCATCACACTATGCCATATAGACAATATCAGCATGTCACTCCTCATAGACAATATCACCATCACCATGCCACTCACTTTATGCATAATCATCATCACCATGCTAACTCTTCATATCATCCTCATCCTGTTGCTTATAGATATCATTCTCATGCTCCTAGTATAAATAAAAATGCTATCTGTACCTACTGTGGATCACATGGACACATTTCACCACAGTGTAGAGTTAGAAGACTGGTAGACAAGAAAATATATGCATGGTTTCCGAAAACTAACTTTTCAGGACCCTCAAGAACTTGGGTACCAAAGGTCACATCTACTCTTAATGTAGGTGGACCTTCCCTCCTCAACTGAGAGTAAGTGGATTCTCGATAGTGGATGCTCGCGACATATGACGGGAGACGCAAATCTTTTTGCATCACTATCGATGAAAAGAGAAGGATACGTATCCTTCGGTAACAATCTCAAAGGGCACATAATAGGTAATGGTATCATTGGTCATCCTCCTTCTCCTGTAATAAAAGATGTCTGTCTAGTGACCGAGTTAAAGCATAACTTGCTCAGCATTAGCCATCTTGCTGATCATGGATATGATATTAACTTTGGACAAAACAATTGCTACATCTATGATAGGTCAACAGGAGACATTGCTTTTGAAGGGAAAAGAGAGGACAATATCTATATTTTCTATCTTTCTATAAATACTAACAATGCAGGTAGATGTTTATATGCCCACAAAGACGAACGACTACTTTGGCACCAGCGTCTTGGTCACGCAAATATGGATACTATATCCAGGCTATCGACCAAGAAGCTAGTGAGAGGCTTGCCAGACATCACATTCAAAAAGGACACGGTATGTGCCGAATGTGAACTAAACAAGGCAACTAAATCCTCATTTCATTCCATCAACTCTGTAAGTACTACTAGACCCCTGCAATTACTTCATATGGATTTATTTGGGCCTAGTAGAATAGCTAGTCTTGGTGGCAAGCTATATGCTTTTGTGATTATTGATGATTTTTCAAGATTTACTTGGGTTTTCTTTCTCGCTAATAAGAGCGAGGCTATTTCTGTTTTCAAAATTTTTGTAAAGAAAGTTCAAAACGAAAAAGGCTACATGATTACTCGAATCCGAAGTGATCATGGAGGCGAATTCGTAAATTCTGATTTTGAAAATTTTTGTAATGCAAATGGTTTTGATCATGAATTTTCTTGTCCTAGAACTCCTCAACAAAATGGTGTTGTGGAACGGAAGAATAGGACTCTTGGCGATATGGCTAGAGTCATGTTGAATAAATTCTCTCTTCCGAAATATTTTTGGGCAGAAGCTGTAAGTACAGCATGCCACATTTTGAATAGGGTGCTTATTCGTCCCATTACGAAGAAAACACCCTATGAGCTTTAGTTTGGGAGAACCCCCAATGTTTCTTACTTTAAAGTTTTTGGCTGCAGATGTTTTATCCTAAACACCAAAGACAACTTAGGCAAATTTGATGCCAAAGCTGACGATGGTATCTTTCTTGGTTATGCCGCCAAGAGTAAGGGATATAGAGTTTTTAATAAACGCTCACTAATTGTGGAAGAGTCAACTAATGTGACTTTTGATGAAGATAACAGTGCAGTAAGTAATCTTGATGATGATGTTGAGCCATCAACCTCTACTCCAATAAATACTTCAACCGAAACTAATTCTCTGGAGGGTTTGCCTAAGAAATTTTCTTTCAAACCTTCTTATCCAGAAAATTTAGTCATAGGTGAAGTTTCACGAGGAGTTACTACTAGATCATCATTAAGAGACTCTGTTGCTAGCACTGCCTTCATTTCACAAGTAGAGCCTAAAAACATTTCTGAAGCTTTTAATGATGAATTTTGGATTTCTGCTATGCAAGAAGAACTCAACCAATTTGAGAGAAGCCAAGTATGGGAACTAGTTCCTAGACCAGCTAATCACTCAATAATTGGTACTAAATGGGTGTTTAGAAACAAAGTGAATGAAGATGGTTCAGTCACATGTAACAAAGCTCGTCTAGTAGCTCAAGGATACAACCAAGAGGAAGGTATCGACTACGATGAGACGTATGCTCCTGTTGCTAGACTAGAATCCATTCGGATGCTTTGTGCTTTTGCCAATCATCAGAACTTTAAATTATTTCAAATGGATGTGAAAAGTGCTTTCTTGAATGGCTTTATTAAGGAGGAAGTTTATGTCAAACAACCCCCTGGTTTTGAAAATCACAAATTTCCCGACCACGTGTTCAAGCTGAAGAAAGCGCTTTATGGCCTTAAACAAGCCCCCAGAGCTTGGTATGAAAGGCTAAGCAGCTTCTTGCTTGAGAAAGGTTTTTCAAAAGGGAAAATTGATACTACACTGTTTATTAAATCTTTCAAAGACACTATTTTATTAATTCAGATTTATGTTGATGATATTATTTTTAGGTCTACTGATGAAACTCTTTGTCAAGAATTTGCCAAGTGCATGCAGACGGAATTTGAGATGAGCATGATGGGAGAGCTCAACTACTTTCTTGGTCTGCAAGTAAAATAACTGGCTAATGGAACTTTCATCTGTCAATCGAAGTACACCAAGGACATGCTGAAGAAATTCGATCTTGACAACATCAAACCAATCAGCACGCCAATGGCTACTTCAACCAAACTTGAACCAGATGAGAGCGGCAAACCCATTGATCAACGTAAGTATCGAGGTATGATAGGCAGCTTACTTTATTTAACTGCTAGTCGCCCCGATATCATGTTTAGTGTTTGCCTATGTGCTAGATATCAAGCAAATCCTAAGGAATCACACATGACCGCGGTTAAGCGTATCTTTTGATACCTTAAGGGTACGGTTACAGTGGGCCTATGGTATCCCAAGTCAATATCATTTGACCTCATCGGTTACTCTGATGCTGACTTTGCTGGATGCAAGGTCGACCGTAAAAGTACGAGCGGCACGTGTCATTTATTAGGAAAGGCTTTAGTCTCATGGTTTAGCAAAAAGCAGAATTCTGTCGCACTATTCACAACAGAGGCTGAATATATAGTAGCTGGGCGTTATTGTGCACAAATTCTGTGGATGAAGCAAACCCTTGAAGACTACAATCTATTTTTCATGCATATTCCTATTTTCTGTGACAATACTAGTGCCATCAATTTGACTAAGAACCCTGTCTGTCACTCACGTACTAAACACATTGAGATTAGACACCACTTTTTGCGTGATCATCAAAAAAATGGCACGATTAACTTAGAATTTATCGACACTGATCATCAGTTAGCAGATTTCTTTACTAAGCCACTATCCGAAGAGCGTTTCAATTTTCTTTGTCGTGAACTTAGAATTTTAGATGAAGCGGTTATAAATTGAAACTCATCTGTATAAATATCGAGTATATTATGATTCTTTTATGACAAATTTGGTATGGGTACAAGCCGAAAGGGTCCTTCTGACAACAAGGCGTAAAAGCCTAAGCGACACGGTGCACTAGTCCTCAGGACTACCGCTAGCTGGGATCCGGCCCCTGCAGCTAACCCATGGCAAATTTGAACTATTGAATTACAATATATTTCCTTGTTTATTATATGGCTTGTTTCGATTTATTATTGCCTACTTGATATTTTCTAAGTTCATTCTAACTTTTATCCTCAACTATCACTTCTATTCAACACTTAACCACTTTTTCTATCTTTTCAGCCTGTTTTCAGTTCTGGAACACTAATCCAGAACTCGGGCCGAACTCTGCCCCTAACAGAGTTCGGGCCGAGTTCGGTCCCTATGTTCCAGCGTCGGGATCAGCCTCCACCGTTTGATCAATTCTGATTGTACGGTTCAGATTTCTTCCGACCAAAGAAAACCCTCTCTTATATTTCGTGTTTTCATCTCTCTCCTTCACTATTACCTCCTTCCTCACCTATCTAACTCTTTCCTTAAAACCCTAACCCTAGTTTTTGATCTAGAATGCTCCATTGCTCCTCAAAATCAAGGAAAAGGGGTTTATCATCATTCTCTTCCACTGTTTATTAATCGTTTGAGGTATCATTCTCGTCTTCTATACTTCTAGTTATCAAGTTTTTTTTAATGGCTCCTCGCTTGTTCAATCGTGGGAAGAGGATTCGAACTAAGAGTGTTTCCTCTTCGGATTCTCCTCTGTCAATTGAACAAATCTTTGAACAACTTCAACCGCCTCATCCATTGTTCAACCCACCTCGTCCTCGAAATCCTTCCACCTATGACAACCGATTATTTGTCTCACTAGATGCATCAAACAACTGGTTTAGTGACTTTCGGAATCTTCAGGTATTCGCAGGACATCCTATTAACTTTTCTATATTCTCTCAATATGATTCGTTATTCCATGACCTCTGTATTGATGAACTAGTCACTGCCACTTCTGCTATCTATCGTCATGCTGTCCAAATGTTCTACTGCAACTTGACCTTTGATGACCTTCATATCTATTCACGAGTTGCAGGTATCGATATATCCTTTGATGACTTTGACTTAGCCGAATATCTTGATCTTCAAGAGCCCAATTCTTGGAAAAGGCTTGTTGAAGCTCGCTCGTTCCGTTTTCCCGACGGGATTTTCCTTGAAAGTTTCAAGGACGATTTGTGTACTCCATACACACGTCCTCGCAAGCTCATGGCTAAATATCTCAACCCATATTTTTCTGACCTTCATCGGATAATCTTTAACACCATTCTACCCAAGGCAGGTTCTTCTGATGAAATCACTTATCTTGAAATATCTGCTCTTTATCATCTTCACTTTGGAATTCCATTCAATCTTCCACGTACCATGATGGACTGGATGATTCACTGTAGGAAGAAACCACGAGCTCTGGTTTATCCTTTGTACCTTCCTATGGTCTTTCGTGCATTTCACATACCACTTGATACTTGTCCGTTTTTGCCTGCTCCTGCCTTTCTGTCCAAGGCACGACGCCTTCAGGCAGTCGTCGCCTCTCCTGAGTCGTCTGAGCAGTCTGCTGATGAGGAGCCTGATGCCCCTCCACTCGGTCAGGATGCACCACCTCCTTCTGCCACTCTTGAGTCTCTTCAGACTATGCTCCGGGATCGCTTTGCCATTGAGGACGATCGCTGGACTCAGCAGGCTTACCGTACCACTCTGCAGATCAGTGCCCTTGGGAACTCACTGCATGACATTCGGTATTCTCTGGCTCGTCATCCTACTCTGCATGTTCCTATTGAGCGGGATCCAGATCGCTCGGGTCATCGTATCGACGATCCGTGGGTCATGAGGTACATGGATCCGGATGCTGCATTTCTGGACCCCAGTCGCTCCTTCCCCGGTCCTTCAGATGCTCCAGGACCCTCTCGTGCTCCGTGATGGAGATTGGCTCGATCTGCTGATGATGATCTTAGTTGATGCTTTTTTATTTCAGTTATTTAGTTTATTATGGTTTTATGTACTTAAACTCTGGTTGTGTGCTTGACACTTGGTTTTGTGGATGACACTTATTGTAGTTTTACTTTATGCTAGTGACTCCTTTTGTTTAGTCATACACTGTTTCTTCTCTGCTTGGTGTGGTTGCATCGCTATTGATTATCTATACTGCAGTTTATATGCTCTTTCATATGCAGTCTACATTGCTAACTGCCAAAAGGGGGAGAACTATGTATATTTTCGTATATCTGTGCTTGTTTTTGCTTTTGGGAGATATTATCTATCAGGCCACAGGTTCTATGCATTATTTACGGGAGAGCTATTGCTTCTAGCTCGGCACCGTTCACTGATTACGGGGGAGCTATCTTCTTATAGCTCGGCATCGTTTATAGGGGAGCTTTGTTGTAATCAACTGTGTCCAGGTATGAATGTTGAAATATACATATATTATTTTGTCAATTATCAATATGGGGGAGATTGTTGACACAAAGTCACAGTCAACCAAATATTGACAACATTGACTAAATAATATCTGTATTAATTCAATATGACACACGACGTCTGCATTCAGTTCAAGACAGACGACAGCTCAGTCTCCGGCTCTCAGTTTGTTTTTCGAGTCTGTATTTTATAATTTTATTGAGTCTAGACTTGTGTACTCTGAGTCATGCTGAGCTCTTGAAACTTAGTCTACAGCCTACCCAAAATCCCAAGCTCCACCAAACCAAATACTGTCCACTGGTCCCCTTAGAACCACTCTGTGCTCTGGAGACAGAGTTCGGGCCGAACTCTGCCTCCACACAGAGTTCGGGCCGAACTCTGTCCCCTAGAAATCAGGAACCCTAATTTTAGGGTTAGCTGGTTGCTAGTTGTCCAACGGCCAAATATTTGAATTTTCCTACCCGAATTCTGGCCGAATTCTGCCTCTAAAAACACTATAAATAGGGCATAAATTCTCTCATTTAAATTCATTCAATCTTCTCTTCTCTTCTCTATTATAAGCTGAAATAAGCCATACCCTTCCCATCTACTAGCCACAAGCCTCCTAAGTCTCGAGTGCTCAGCATCTCTCAGTTAGGATTCTTGTGCAAGAGTTGAAGAAGTCGCTTGGACAATTCCAAGCAATCGCCACTGCGATTCTCTGTAAGAAGTTGACGTGCTCTTCTGAAGTAAAGGCACGGGTTGTAAGCTACTATTTCACAAATAGTGGATTTAATCCTGAGCTAGAGTTCTCAGGCCTGGACTAGTCCTCCACGAGGGAAACCAGGTTAAAATCGCTGTGTTTGCGTATGCTTTTTTGCTTCTCATTTACATTTCGCATGTTACTCTGATTATTCATTGTTAGTGAAAGAGTTATTTTTTAATTGGTCATTTTCTATATAAACTCTATTCATCCCCCCTCTAGAGTTGCCAAACTGTTCTTCAATCTTTTCGCGCCCTGAGGTATAAATCTATTTCCTTTATTTCTATTTGTGATTTCCTGTGCTTGTGTCTTCAATTTCGCGGACGAATTTTTTTTAAGGTGGATAGACTTGTCACCCTCACTTTTCCAAGTTAGGGGTAAAATTATAATATTCCATTTTATAATATTTTTGGAAATTTTATTTCATGAATATTAATATTTAATTATTATAGGAGTCGGGTTCGAATTTCATCACATTCCGAGTTGATTCGGGACTCCGGGAAATTTCGACTTGAGTCATAATTAGCATGTTAATTAACCATGGCCCACCACACTTAACTTTTAGGATTAGGAGTTTGGACTAATCACATATAAGTATCTAAGCTTAATTATGATTTTTATTTATTTTTAGGAATTTCCAAAACCAATTTTGGGTCTTAACTTAGCCTAGAAGCTAAGGAGGGGCAAACTTGTAATTACAAGTGCCCATTCCTTTGACCACAATGGCAGCCACATATAGCACCCCCTCCACCTCTCCTTTCTTCACCACTAAGTTTCTCTCTCTCTCTTCATTCATTTCTTCCAACTCCTTCTTCTTCTTCCAAACCTACAATTTAGGTATGTCATTTAAACTCTCATTTATTCCTATTTTGTATTATTCTTTCACATTAATTAGAGAGGGGACCATTCTCTACAAGTTGACCCTAGATTTTGTAGGTTTTCCTAAAATCTAGTTTAAGGATTTATCATGGTTTTATCCTTTTAGAGTGGTGTATATATATATATATATATATATATATATATATATATATATATATATATATATATATATATGTGTGTGTGTGTGTGTGTGTGTGTGTGTGTGTGTGTGTGTGTGTGTGGTCATGTGTATATATGTGTGTGTATTGGTATGTGTAGAGGGGGAAAGGGAATAAGATTATATAAGTGAGTGATATATATATATATATATATATATATATATATATATATATATATATATATATATATATATATATATATAGTAGAGATTTTGAGAAGAGTATAGAGGAATTGAGAGAGATTGGGAGGAAGAGATTGAGAGTTTAGAGAGGGAAATAGAGGGAGAAGGAGTGAGAGAAGTGAATGGGAAGAGGGAGGGCACCCACAGCAGCAAGGGGGCTGCTGCCCCCCCCCCCCTACAACAGCAGCAAAAACAACATTAGCAGCAGCAGCAAGCTGCAATAGCAGCAACAGCTAGCCCTCTAAGTTAGCAGCAGCAGCTAGCCCTCTAAGTTAGTCCCCTATATATATATATATATATATATATATATATATATATATATATATATATATATATATATATATATATATATATATATATATATATATATATGCCCCTATATATAGCTCTATATACCCCTCTAAAACCTACTAGAATAGCCCTCTAAGTTAGTCCTAAGTGAGCGTGAAAAATGGGTTTGAGTGAGTGAGTGAATATTAAGTTAGGATTTTGGTTAAGGGGTGAAATTGAGTTCCGTGATTCGGAACGCGTTGAAACTTGGAGGGGACTTAGATAATGTGATTTAGATTTCGTCGGTAGGCTTCGGAGTGGAATTCCTAAGGGAAGGCCACTTGGAGTCGAGTTAGAACGGTTTAAGGGTAAATGTTAAGGGGTAATCGGGTAATTTCGAGATACGGAGTTCGGGTAGTCGGATTGACTTGAAACTTGGGTGGCTTGTTGGGTACACCCTACAAATGTCATATTTGAACCGATTTTGGCTCGGTTGACCCAGAGTTGACTTTTTACCCAAAAGTCAACCGTGAGTCAATACTTTGTCTAGATTTGACCAAATCCAAACTAGAGTTGACCAGTTGACCAAAAGTCAACTGTTGGTCAACATTTGACCAGTTGGACCTAGGGTTGACCTAGAGTTGACCAAAGTTGACCAGAGTTGACCAGTTGACCAAAAGTCAACTGTAGGCCAACTCTTGACCCCGTTGGACTTTCTTCGACTTGTTTTGACCTGTGATGACTGGTATGACCTAGGGTTGACTTGGTCTGACTTATATTGACTTGATATAACTTGATTTGACCTAGATTTGACTTGACAGGACTTAGTGTGACTCAATGAGACCTAGTTTGACCTAGATTGCATATCATTCATTGTGAATCATTCTTAAACTTGTTTAAACCTAAATTAACGTACAATATCTCATCTTTAGGTCTTCGATTTCCACTCTGAGCATTAATATACCCTACAGCTCAGGACAGCAGGTGAGTACATTCACTGATAGTTTTTATTGTCTTGATATCTGCTATATCCGATTCAGTCGTAGTGTCTTACTTGATTCTCAGACACGATAGTTCACGGACTAGTATTATCGAATTTCAGTCATGAGATGTCATTTCTAGATTTCTTGGGATACTGGTACTTGCTTGGTCTTGATTCTTGTACTTATATTGATGCCGATTCCTGAAGAGGACTTGCTCCCCTCTTAGGGAATCCCGCGTCATGACGTGCTATGTCCGGATCCGTATACTATTCGGGGAATGGAAAATTTTATAGATAGTGTGATCAATGCCCACCTTGAGTTACTACTTGTATCATAGCTATACCCTCACCTCACGATGGGTATAGCCTGACCTGTGCTACTACTTGCTCCATAGCTTACCATCCCGGCCGGACCGAGTCCACGCACTTGTAGCCGGTCGGCTGGAAGCCTGATTCTTGACCCATACCGATCACATTATGCTATAATATTCGAGGCACATTTTATATTTACTTTTCTTATCATATATCATGTTCTGTTCTACATACAGTACTTCTCACCATGCCTGATATACAGTTACTCACATGCTCTACATACCTTTACATTGTACCTTGATTGGCGACTAAGTTCTGTTCGGGAGAAGAGTTATAACCCTGGTCCTTATTTGGTTTAAGGGTTGTAACTCGACTTTCGAACGGTTCCCAAGTCTTCATAT
This sequence comes from Iris pallida, assembly GCA_029216955.1. Taxonomy (NCBI): domain Eukaryota; kingdom Viridiplantae; phylum Streptophyta; class Magnoliopsida; order Asparagales; family Iridaceae; genus Iris; species Iris pallida. Next base: position 9,958,013 of record JANAVB010032819.1, on the reverse strand, counting down.
ATCTTTGTCTTGTAGTTCATTATACTGTCTCTTATAGAATTTGTCAATTCACATGGAACTGCTGTTAGTGCTTGTACTTGCTCATTTTCCTGACAGGATACCGTTATGATATATTACAGATGATTCTGAGACGGACTGCTCGACCTATTATGGGCTCGAGTTAGATGGAGTAGTCCAGGACCGTGGCCTTATAGTAGAGCCACTAGACTTTGTACTTCCAGAGTAGTGTAGATTAGCTAGGTTTGACTGGACTGCGATCCAGCTAGTATTATCAGACTGTAGCTTTCTATGTTATATTTTGAGACCCTGTGATGTTGTATATACCTGGGCTTGTGTTGGACACTGGACTTGTTTCCTTTCATCTATCATATGTTTCCTTCTGTGCTATCTACCTTAGTTTTATTCTGTGATTGAGACTGTATTGATATGTCACCTCCATTCGGAGAGTATATACTGTACAAGTACCTTTATACTGTTAGTCGTAGTATTTACAGACGTTATATACAGCGTTCTACCGCCGATACTGCGGCGTAGGCTGGACGTACCCACGTGCTCGTGCGGGTCGTGACACGGCGGCAGAGGGGCGGCGGCGTCGGCCTGGGCGAGGCGCGCGCAGGGAGTCAGCATCGGGAGGCGGGTACTGGCTTGAGCGGCGGCCGTGTTTGGCTCTGAGGCGGAGCTCGGACGGCTCGGGTCGGGCCGGCGGTCGGGTTCGGCCACGGGTGGCTCGGGAAAGCACAGCGGCAGGGGCCGCGAACTCGCCGGAGGGCGGAGATGAGTCTGCCGAGAGGTTCGACGGCGGGAGATGCTGGGTGCACATTGGAATCACTTTTCTTTCCTCCTTAATTTCTTTGGCACCTAAACATATGAAAGTAATCATTTTCCTTTTCCAATCCGATAATTCTGCGAACCAAACGAGGTCTCAATAACTAACAATCAATTCATTTGACCTCCATTTAAGTGGGGTGCACCTTGAATTATGACCAAAATACACCTAAAATAAGCAGGGTGCACATTGAATTATGATAAAATAAATAGAATATATATATATATATATATATATATATATATATATATATATATATATATATATATATATATATATATATATTGTTTTGTGTAGGTCAAAGAAGTTGACTGTTGGATATTGATAACTTTTATTAAAACTCAAAAAATTTATGCATTATGATAATTCGATGGAGTCATCTTGAATTATATTAAGATAAGTGGGAAAGTCGAAATTTCTCAATTAGAGTTGGAGGTGGTAAATTCCAATAACTCAAATAATTTTCCTGGTGGCTTGGGTGACAAGCAGGCGAAGGGAAGACACGATTTCCCTGAAGCCAGGATCTTTTCACCCGTGATCTCACAGCATGTACTCTCCCGAACACAAAACATAACAAAATCCGCCTCTCCACCTGCCACGTGCGCAAAACCTTTCCATTGCCGCTGACGTGGCGCAAGTTTGAGACCATCGTTCGGTGTTGGCAGTGCTGGTTGATTACTGGAGATCGGCCAAATGAGCTGGAGGCTGTTGCTGGACATAAATTTCGTTCATACAAAATCCCTACGCTGCTTCTTCCTTCTCTCTCTTGCCGTCATCGACCGCAAGTCCAAACTCTTTCTCTCTCTCTAGAATTTTGCTATGGAAAGCTAAAGTTGGGTTTTTTACTTGCAATCTCTCTTAGGAAAATGGGTTGCTCGAGTTCTCTTCTATAAAGGAGAGATCTTTCTGGTGTACAGAGGTTAGTGAGCGCTTTTGCTGTCTCTGATGTTCATCAAGATTCGATTTTTTTACCACCAGTTTTAGGGTTTTGTTGGTTCATCTTATGATTAATGTTTGGAAATATCACTTCTTTTTAAAATTTTGTTGGAGAATCATGAGTAGTAATTTTGAAGGATCAAAGTCGATTTTTTTGTAATTAATTTTAGGTTTTTGTTGGTTGATTTTGTAATCAGTGCGGGAAAGATCACTTCTTCATTTGTTGGAAGAACAAGTTTGTTGCCTACTAATTTTTGTACTTAACGCAGTAGAATAATTTGGGATAAAGCCTTTGTTTTTGTTGTTGGTTCATCTTGGGGAGTCTCTTCTGGTGGATCAAACAGGTCTGTGGAACAAGTTTGGAGTTACAAAATTTGATACCTTAGGGTCTGCTTGGATTGAGGGGAAAAAATAAGCAAGGTTAAGTGGGGTTAAATGAGAGAGTTAAGCGAGGGGAAGTAGAGTCAATATATAGAATCGTACTTGGATTGGAGGGAGAGTTAAGTGGGGTTGTTTAATAACTCTTGCTTGGATTGGAGGTTTTAAATGAGAGGGTGATTAATAAAACTATGATAGTTACCAAAATAACCTTATTACATATGTCATAAAATTAAATTTGATTGAAATTTTAATTAGAACTTGTCAAAATATCTTCACAAATTATGAAGTTACGGATTAACATGTTGAGAACAAGAAAAAATGGAGAAAAAATTATGATATTTTATAAACAAATAAGGGACATTTATGACTTTAACAAAACCCCTCAATCACCCTGGTTAACCCTCCGATTTGGGGGGTTAAAAAATGGACAAAAGAGAGTGAAATAAACCCTCACTTAACCCTCTATAACCCTCTCTCATAAACCTTCACGCTCAAACCAAGCATGGTCTTATTTCCCCCTCACTTAACTTTCCCTCACTTAACCCTCTTAACCCTCAATCCAAGCAGACCCTTATTGTTTCCTTGGTAGTAGTTATCTTGAAATATTTATAGCCATATGCGAGACTACTGGGGCTGCGCTATGGTTCTTGGGAGCCTAGATGCAAAAAGAGGCGTGCATCAAAGCCTGGGCATTCGTTCGGCCGAGGGGGGGGGGGGGGGGGGGCATATTGGAATAGTGTTAACACTTAACCCTCATACTCACCGCGACTCGAGTTTTGGTGCATTTTGCGAAGGTCTTTAAGTTGGTAGCACAGCCACCTAGGTTCAGATCTCGGGCGCATTTTTAAACAATATACAGCGACGTGGATCCTGCTCTCAGTATAAAATCAGCATTCGATCTGTGGGGATGTCTGGGAATAAGATAAATATCTAAGCCTCAAACCATCACCATCATTATGGAGTTTTGGTTTAGTGGTAGGGGCTTTGATAGATACTTGTAATTTAAAACTTGGGAGTGAAATCTTGCAAGTTACAAACGACCCTTACAGAACAGCTATATGAATACGCGTCCGTATTCATGCAACAAAGATGGCTACATTGTAACTATTTGAAAAATGCCCGTATTCCGTATCCATAACATGTCCTTATCTGTATTCGTGTCCGTATCGTGCAACATATCAAAGCAAAATGGAAGAGAAGAGTTTATATAGCTTTGGAATTTGCTTTGCTGGTGTCAGTGAGCGAAGTTCCAAGGAACAAGTTTTCCCTTGAGAGTAGATGGTTCAAAAGGTAGGTGTGACTAATTTTTGGAGCTTCTTGATCCTTGGTTGCACGAGCCTAAGCCGCTACCTGACTGCAAACTGATTGGCTAGGTTTTCTGGTGTAGCCTTCTCATGCTCATAAGTACTTTGGCTAGGGTTTTGGCACCAACTTAGAGGTTCTGATGTCAGGTCGACAAGCTTTCAAAAAAATCTTAGTCAATTTTCTGTGGAGCTTTCTTATGTTCCATATTCGACCCCATTCTAACGTGAGAAGGCTTTGATGATGGTGATGGTGATTGTGGTGATTCTGATGATGATTTCTTATTTGAAACTTTAGACTGAAATCTTGTCAGCTGGAAGAGAAATCATGTTTTGCCTGAGTTGGGCCCTCCTTCTGTGTTGGTCTTTGTAGATTCTAACCTTCTGCTTCACTTCATGCAGGTAATGTCCATAATTAACTCCCTATAAGGCTAGAACCATGCGTTCTGCAGCAGGTGCCTATGTAAGGTGCATTTTGGTCTTTGTTGGAACATAGAGGCAAAGACGAATCCATGAAAATAATGCATCTCTGTTTTTGAGTTGGTGATTGTGAAGATTGTTAATTGAAGAAGACTTGCTGAGTGACAGTGACATGAGGAAGTAACAATGGAATTGTGGGGTCCTATTGGCCATCTGATCTGGTTAATATCCTAACTCAGGAATACTGGTGGAATGCTTTTATAAGCTAGTATCAATATGCTTATAAGCATGAGGGTCGATCAATATGTCTGATTTTGGGACGAGCATGGATTCTGTCTTTGGTTCTAAATTCCTTCAACTGATCGTTCTCACAACTTCTATAAACAGGTGATGGTTGTGCTGAAGGTACTTTAGGCTAATTGGTTGGAGAAAGTACTCTGATGATTCCCGATACATAAAAAATGAGTGAGGTGGATGAGCTGTGGAGAATTAATTATGATTCGATGCTGGTTTCTAAAGCAAAATTGGTACTTTCTTCTCCTCCGAAGAATCCGACTACATTATGTTTGTGGTTTTCACTTTTCAGGCTGTAGCAGATTTAGGGCTTTCTCCAAATGTGTAGATTGCTTGTCCAACCAGCGTCCATTTTGGTAGGAGGCAATATTCACCCCTTTATAGGTCGTATCTTTAATAGAAAGAGGGAGACGCTGAATAGTGGTTTATTGTTCAACAATGTGCTACTGGGAGTTCTAATGTAGGAAGCCGGACGCTCCGAAAGTCGGTTGTATTTCCATGTCACGTCATGTTGGACATACATTGGACACAAAGTTGAACACTCTAAAAACACCGTGTTGCTGTGTCCATATCGTATTGTCTTGTATTCATCTGCCGTTGAATATTGGTTTAAAAGGAGTGATCAATCTCTCTCTCTCTGTCTTCACTTTTCCAAACTAGGTGCGTATAACGCGCACCTACCACCTACTTGCTTTCCATGCTTCATGGCAAGGTCAAACTATATCGTCTGGTAATGTAGCTTCGAACATCTGTTGTCAGGTCAATTGCTAATCATGAAAATTACTTTACCACCTTTGGAGCTTTCTTCTGCTTCATACCTGACACTGGTCTGGTTGGAAAGGCTTGGAGTCCATAACGATGAAGCTTTCTTCTGCTATATAGCTGGTACCATTTTGATGGGAGAAATCTATGAAGACAATGATGATTCAAGAAAAGGGATCGTTACTCATTAGTTTCACTATGGATGTGCTGCAGCTTTGTTGAAGTTAACTTTTGATCAATAATAACTTGCTAAGGAATTAACCTATAGGGTATTTACCCTGATTTGTTCATAATACCATTCGACTAAATCCATCGACCTCTTTGGAACTCACCTTCTTTAAAAATAAAAGAGAAGCCTGTGCAGGTACAGGTCCTTCAGGAAGCCTTGGCGCTACTTAGTTTTGGTTCATTGAACCTTCCATATTGGACATTTCATTGGTACCAGGAACTGAAGAAGAGAACAGAATGTAATGAGTGAAAAGACAAGAAAATGAAGATGGAAGGGAACATTGGAAAGATTTAGAGTTATTAAAAACTATAAGAAAAGGAAATACAATTTTTATTCTCTCTTGTATCCTTACTACCTTAAATTGACCATAAATCTATTTCACTTGGTTTCCATTCTGGTTTTAATATACGACCAAATCACACTATACTCTCCAAAAGATGTGATATTCCCCTTGTGCAAGGGGCAAACTCACCAGATCATGTAGTACAAAGAAGGTACCATCTACCTCGGCCTGTTCAGTTTCTTACATGCTGCTCTATGCGCACGCTTAAATATCTTATTCAGATGGCACTTAGAATGATAAATGAGAAACAAGATGCGCTTATGAAAACAGTTCTTTCTTTTTCTTAGTGAAACAGTATAGATTCCATCGACTTTCCTGTACTTTAGCTTGTGCTGAGCAGTCCCTTTGCTATTCTACCTTCCCTTCTTTGAGTCTATACGACTGACCTGAGCTTTGAAATTTTTGAGCAACAAGATCCTGGAATAGCTCAAGGAAAGAGAGTATTAAAGATGTTATTGTGATATGTGGGTTTAGCTTTATAATTATTTTGTTTATTGCCTGCTTCTGCTGTTGTGCAAAAAACTGCTCTTCTTTCATTGCAGGTCCATTTCTAGGTTGACAATTTGACGTTACCACATTTGTTGACGATGTTGAGACCAAAGCAAATCGGGACTCTTTCCCAGTGTGCTAGGACATTTTATCTCAGTGGTCCAAGGTGTGGCAGCGTGGATGGTACATCATGCACTTGCTCCGAAGATGACACTCGTGTTCAAGGAAGGCAGTCTAATAGGACTGATTCCATACTGAAGCAAAAGAAATTGAATGCAGCATCAGGAGCTGCAGCTAAAGTGAGTTCTTTCAGATCAAAAGATGCATCTGGGTCTCGTAGTCATCTCAAATCTGAGAGTCAAGCATATACAGTTTCAGCTCCCAATGTTCCCTCTCCTGCCTCTACCTTGAGTTCTGTAAGTGGGAAAATCAGCTCTATTAGAGAGGATGTCCAAGCTCCTCATGGCAGCTTGGTCAATTCATCTAGTACATCTACAGAACATTTCGTTAGGACAGGGGCCGCAACTGTTGGCATGTTCTCTGGATTAATGAATCACAGGATTCCAGCAACAAATGGGCAGGCTTTCCTTACACCGCAGACCGTCATGGTTGATGCTACTCATCCCATTACTACCACAAAATCTTCAAGTGGGAAATCTCGTAGACAAGATAGTGTTCAGACAAGCCCGGCCGTCAGCACTGAGGATAGATATACTTCTAGTTCAACTTCTGATCAGAGTGGTCCTGCAACCGGGATAGCACAGACTGTTACTGTAAGAGCTAAGCAAAGTATTCCTGGGGATTCTGAAAGGGGGCATAGGGTACCATCAAATCCACAAGGACAAAGACAGTCCAACCCGCAGAAAGCAAAATTTCATTCTGGTAGCTTTGTTTCAGACACATCATCAAGGGTGAAGGTATCAGAGAGGAAAGTTACAGCACAAAGTGGTGACGATATTAAGCCTGTTAATAAGTTTCAAAACCCAATGAGACCCACGAGATTCCAAGCAGGAGGTTCTTTACCTGTTAATCGGTCAGTGAATTCTGTTCGCACAGTTGAGCTGTACTATCATACTCTGCAGCAACTGAAGTGGGGACCTTCAGCTGAGGAAACTCTTAATAATCTTCATTGTAGGTTAGATGCTTACCAAGCAAACCAAGTACTGAAGTTGCTCCGCGATCATTCTGTTGCTCTTGGGTTTTTCAAATGGTTGAAGCATCAGCCAATGTTTAAGCATGATGATCATACCTACACAACCATGATTGGCATCCTAGGACAATCACGACAATTTGGCACCATAAAAAGACTTCTAGATGACATGAAGAGGGAGGGATGCCATCCAACTGTGGTGACATATAACCGTCTGATCCACTCCTTTGGACGTGCTAATTATATAGGTGAGGCTGTTGAAGTGTTCAATGAGATGCAGGAACTCGGTTACGAACCTGATCGTGTTACTTATTGCACACTTATTGACATCCATGCAAAAGCTGGATTCCTTGATGTTGCATTGGACTTGTACCAAAAGATGCAAGAAGTTGGTCTTTCTCCGGATACGTTCACCTACAGTGCAATGGTCAATTGCCTTGGGAAAGCTGGTCACCTTCCTGCTGCTGACAAGCTGTTTTGCGAGATGATTGAACGGGGCTGTGTTCCTAATCTTGTCACATACAACATTATGATCGCTTTGCAGGCAAAAGCTAGGAATTATCCTAGCGCAGTGAAGCTTTACAGGGACATGCAAGCTGCTGGGTTTCGCCCGGACAAGATTACTTACAACATTGTGATGGAGGTTCTTGGTCACTGTGGGCGCCTTGATGAGGCAGAGGCCGTATTTCAGGAGATGCAACAGGATTGGGTTCCTGATGAACCTGTTTATGGTCTTCTGGTTGACTTGTGGGGTAAAGCTGGCAATGTGGACAAGGCAAGAGCATGGTTCACATCTATGCTTGATGCAGGCTTGCGACCAAATGTACCCACATGCAATTCTCTGTTGAGTGCATTCCTTAGGATGCAGAGATTCTCTGATGCTCATGATGTGATCGAGAACATGCTTGGGATGGGACTGGTTCCCTCTCTCCAGACCTACACTCTTCTTCTTAGCTGCTGCACTGAGACACGCTCACAGATGGGGGTGTGCTGTGAACTTATGGCTGTTACTGGCCACCCAGCTCATTACTTCCTGGTGTCTTTGCCAGATGCAGAACCCGGTGGCCAAAACGTGAGGGACCATGCTAGTCGTTTCATGGAGCTGATGCACACCGAAGATCGGGAGAGTAAGAGGGGTCTTCTGGATGCTGTTATAGATTTCCTCCACAAGTCAGGTCTCAAGGAGGAAGCGGGGTTTGTTTGGGAGGTGGCTGCACAGAGGGATGTTTACCCCGAGTCAGTAAGGGAGAAGAGCTCCTCCTATTGGCTTATCAACCTTCATGTGATGTCCGAGGGAACTGCGGTCACAGCATTATCAAGGACACTTGCCTGGTTTCAGAGACAAATGCTCGAGTCGGGAACCGGGCCTCGTAGAATCGATATAATCACAGGATGGGGCAGGCGAAGCAGGGTTACAGGTTCATCATTAGTTAGACAGTCTGTTCAGGAGCTACTACATCTGTTTGGGTTTCCATTCTTCACTGAAAATGGTAACTCTGGATGTTTTGTGGGTTGTGGAGAGCCCCTCAACAGGTGGTTACTCAACTCGTATGTCGAGCGCATGCATTTAGTATAGCAAGTGCATCATATTTATATTTATGTCTATTTTCCTGAAAGTTGTACCATGATGCAATTTTGTTAGTAAGGCAGATTCGATCTGGAGCATCATTGGGTACTATTTTACCTGTCCTCATGTTGAACTTCTGTACTTAGTTTCACTAAATGGAATATGTATTGTTGTTGCAGTTGCTGTTGCTGTTGCTGTTGCTCTTACATTGAACTATTATTTACACTGCACAATAAGTTTTGATTTTTTTTTTCATGATTTCTCTTGTCAATTATATATCTCCTATTATCAGATTAGTTGCCAAAATTTCTTTTACAATATGAAATTCTGTCGGATTGAAATTTGGATACATAAAGGCTTCTGATGATGTTAAGGTTATGTTGAACGAGTATGTGAACTGAGATCAAACTCTGTTTCTCAGATCTCCCTACCTATTTGGCTTATGATGTGCTTTGATAGATATTTTGTGCAGACTTGAATGAGGAACTTTTGTAGAGGTTTGTGATGGAAGTAGAGGATAGGCTCGAGCAGCGAGCCAATCACTGACCCCATGCTCAGTCCCAGGTGGTGCTCACTTCAGAGGATTGTTTTATTATATATACAAGGACATCTGGGACTAGGGGCTCTTTTGGTTAAGGAAAGGAAAGAAAATCAATTCCTTGGTTTCATTTCCTTTGGAAAATTACAATTCTCATCGATTTTTCTTTCCGTTGTCTGAAAATGTCAAGAAATTGAAAGGAAAATTGAATACTTAAAGTGGAAAATTGAATCTTTGCTTGGATGGATGGCACTGTTTAACCTCTTCTTTGGTTAGGAAAGTGAATCATTTCCATTGTGATTCACTTTCCTTTTTTCAATTTTCTTGACATCCAAACATAGAAAAGTAATTACTTTTCTTTTTCAACCCCATGATTCTACGAACCAAACGGGACCTAGGGGTTTTTGTGTGAGCGAGGTACAACATCAAGAGGAAACATAAGTTGGTTTCTAGTTCTTGTTTTACTTAGCTTCTCAGTTTCTTTGGATATTTCAACGTAACTTCTCTTAGGATTTTAGGATTTTATTTAGCTGATTTGTGTCATGTAAATCCCTAACCTAGTGATCATTGATCTTGTAAGTTCACCTGGGGCTGGTTTCGTCGGGTTATGATTCATCCTCTTTGGTGTGGGGGTGGGGATGGGGGTGGCGGGTGTTTCTCTATACTAGATTGTCGTGGTGGTGGTGGTTTCGTCGGGTTGTGATTCATCCTCTGTGGGAGTCGGGGTGGGGGTGGGGGTGGGGGTGGCGGTGGCGGAGATACTTGTATCCCTGTCGACAAAAAAAATCAAGATATCAAAGTAAAACCTAGGGAGAAATGAAGGTTATTAAATGTAGAGTAGCTGTCACAAGAATCCTTCCAATAAATTACTGAATCAAATATCTTAATTTGTGGACTTGACTCTAAATAGATTAGATTTATGGAAATTATAAAAAAAATTACTTGAAAATACAAGTTGGAGTTGAAGAGCTCCATTCCAATTTTCCTTCACAAGAGGGAGTCCCATGCATTAAAAAAACGAAAATGCTAAATGGCCCGCCGGGGGGGGGGGGGGGGGGGGGGGGGGGGGGTGGACCGCGGCTGTACTTGCGCCGACGTGTCCATCCCCCATTCCCCCCTTGCACTACACAGCGCCCACGCCCAGAAAATTCGGAACCCCCCTCCAACGGAGGGCCGACGCGTGGCTACGGGCCATGATCGCGGTCAGAAACCACGGTCCATGCAGCATCGTCGTTAAAAAAACGCCTACAGGAAATGACAGAGTAGCGACTGGTTCAGCTATAGCCCATATAACAACACGAATCCAGTTACAACTGTTGCTTTCCCTTTAGTGTGGTGCTAAAAACCAAAACTTTGCTGGTCCACTTCACTTCACCGCGGGCCTACGTGGCCCGAGCCCTATTCGTCCCCCTATTTGTGCGAGAACCGCCGGTAGACCTGGCATGGGAGGCTTCAAAGTCTGTGCACCGAGAATCCTTGAATCATGGGGGTACCTTGAGTTTTCTCTTCGGACACGAGAAAGAAGTTCAAGATGTTGGTGCGCTTGCTCCTTGACATGAAGAGAGCTTGCTCTCAACATGCTTTGTAAAGTTTAGTCCCACATTGGAAAAGCACCATGAGTTATCTCAACATATATATGAGTATGTGTTGTTGGGATATGCACATGGGGTGGTGACCCTAAGGAGGGAACCATGTGGGTGATTTTACTAAGCGGTAAGGATAAGGCTCCAAGAAAAGCATTCATGCTTTTTGCTATTGGAAAATTAATTTCCATTGGGGCTAAGCCCCGTAGGGGCTTAGCGACTCACACTCGGGCTCGGGCTCGGGCTCATGGGCTCATGAGGCGTAATGTGGCATTTTATTGACGTACTTTGCACTTAGCACGTCAGCTTCGTCGCTAGGCGCATAGTGCGCTTAAGTTGCGCGCTCAGGTTGCGCGAGTTGCGCAGGTGCGACAGGTTGCGCGCGTGCGCGAGTTGCGCAGGTGCTCCAGGTTGCGCGAGTTGCGCCGGTGCGCCAAGTTGCGCGTGCTTCGTCGCTAGGCGCATAGTGCGCTTAAGTTGCGCGCTCAGGTTGCGCGCGTGCGCGAGTTGCGCAGGTGCGCCAGGTTGCCCGAGTTGCGCAGGTGCGCCAGGTTGCGCAAATTGCACAGGTGCGCCAAGTTGTGCGAGTTGCGCAGGTGTGCTGGGTTGCGCCGCATACTTAGTACGTGCAGTGTGCGCAGTACACGCAGTATGCACTGAAGGCACGCGCACAGCTCGTAAAATTGGCGCAACTCGCGCAGTTCGTGGCTTTCTACGTTCTGACTGATTCGTAACTGATCCTGAATTTGTGGATCTGACATTATGTCATAGCACACATTTCGGATCTGGACAGTTACATCAGTAGCTATATATTCAGAGAGCCTCTCTTCTCTCTCAGGACACTTCTAAGACTTCAGAAATTCACGAAGAGAGAAAAGAGAGCTGCTGCGCACCGTGTCCTTCCTCGTGCAACCGAAGTCCGTCATCGTTCCGAGCAGTCCGTCTTAGTGCAATTTTCCAGAGCGTTCCAGAGTTCATTCGAATTTGCTGGTTCCTGAAGCTGACCGTGTGGGCGGATCTAGCTTTGAGCACTGGTGTTTTTGACACCCCAGCAAGCCACTACCTTCCATCTTTCGTCTGTCACCTACACTGCTGCCTTTAGCAATTTAGCCAGCATCTTCTTTTTAGAAGCACTGCTATCGTTTGCTACGTTTACAAAATCTTCTTAGATTTTCATATTCCAGAATCCTTCTAGGATCTATGTTACGCACCTTCCTTGAAGCGTTGCGTTGGAGCGTTGTTCTTACAACTGTTTCATTCAGTTTTCTATTAAAAAATTGTGCCTCGGTTCTAACAATCTCAAAGCTAGACCAGCACAATGGAAAACTCTCATGCCTCTCTCCTTGATACCAGTTTTAACAAAATGGAAAAGTTCGACGGAGAATGCTTTCAAATATGGAAGAAAAAAATCATCCGCAATCTACAATTGGTGGACGTCGATCATGTGCTGATTGAGACTGAACCAACGATTCCAGAAGGACCTACGACTCCAGAAGGTGGCACAACAGATGTAATTGCTGCTGCACAAGTCAAATTGACCAAATGGAGAAGGGACAATAGTCTTTGTCGGCTATTGATTCTGAATGCTATGGAGGACTCCCTGGCAGAGTCATACTCCAAGAATCCTTCTGCCAGGGATATCTGGGAGTCCTTGGGAAGGCTGTATGAAGATGACGACAATAGATCGAAAATCTTCATCGTCGAGAAGTACCACAAGTGGCTCTTCGAAGACGAGAAGGCAATGCTGCCTCAGGTAAAAGAGTTCTTGAAGCTGTGCCAGAAGCTAGAAGATGAGAAAATTCCCATCGTCGACAAGTTTGTCGTTGGAGGAATTGTCTCTAAACTTTCCGCAGGATGGAGTACATTCTATGCAAGAATGCACCGGAAGAAGCTGGATATCAGCTTGGAAGATCTCCTTCAAGAGATCCATGTTGAGGACGAGATGCGTTCTCAACAGAAGATGGACACTCTGTCCAAACAGTTGGCCAAGGCCAATCTGGTGCAGACGAGAGAGCCCAAGGGGAAGCAAGTGGCTTCTCATCACAAAAAGATGGATTCCACTAATCTGAAAGTAAAGGGTCCTTCATTCAAGCAACAAAAGTCCAAGTCCTACGTGACTTGCTTCAATTGTGGCAAGAAAGACCACTACAAGAGTGAATGCAGATCCAAGCCTAAACAATTAGAGAAAGGTGTGCCTAGTAAGATTTCTATGGTTTCTAACCTCGTTGCTATGATCGCTCAGGTCACAATAGCGGGGGTTGACTCTGACTGGTGGATAGACACCGGTGCGACATGCCATGTCTGTTCTGGAAAGGAATGGTTCGTCACGTACCAGCCAACTTCTGAGAAGGTTGTCATGGCGAACCAGGCCCAAGTTGAAGTTCTGGGGATCGGGACTGTGGAGCTGAAACTCACTTCCGGAAACACTCTGACGCTCCAAAAAGTAAAGCATATTCCGGTGATTGCCAAGAAAGTGATCTCTGGGAGCCTGCTTAGCAACGCAGGCTTGAGGATGGACATTAATGCTGGTCAGATGGTGATGTCCAAGAAGGGAACATACTTCGGAAATGCTTTTTAAACCGAAGGGATGTTTAAAATTCAGCTTATAAACCAGTCTGATGAAATAAATGCAATCGCTCTTTCTGATTATTTTCTTGAGTTGTGGCATAATAGGCTAGGACATGTTCATTGTAAAAGAATAAACAAAATGTCTAGTCTAGGACTTATCTCCAAATGTGGGGGTAAGGTAGAGAAGTGTAAAGTATGTGCTCAGACTAAGATCACTAGAAAATCCTTTATCGGGTCAATCGAAGCACAGATCTTCTGGAGTTAGTACACTCCGATATCTGTGACTTCAAACAATTCTCTACAAAAGCTGGAATAAAGTATTTCATAACCTTCATCGATGCCTTCTCTAAGCACGCATTCGTCTACTTACTAAAATTAAAAGACGAAGCGTTCGAGAAGTTCAAGGAGTTCAAAGCCGAAGCTGAACGACAAATTGGACAACAACTCAAGAGGTTGAGGAGTGATCGAGGCGGAGAATATCGGTCTCATGAATTCGCATTGTTCTGCAAAGAACATGGAATCATCTGCGAGACTACTGCTCCGTATTCTCCTCAGTCTAACTGAGTAGCAGAGAGAAAGAACCGAACGTTGACAGAAATGATGAACTCAATGCTGCTAACTGCATGTCTTCCAAAATATTACTGGGGAGAAGCTGCATTAACGACCACTTTTATTCTGAATAGAGTGCCTTATGCAACTTCTGACATAACTCCTCATGAACTCTGGCTCAAAGTCAGACCTAACTTGAATGTAATTCGAGTGTGGGAGTGTCTGGCTTATGTGAAGCTTCCAGATCTAAAGATTCAGAAGCTGGGGACAAGGACTACGAAGGCGATTTTCTTGGGGTATGCTGATCGAAGAGTGATGCTCGGAGATTCCTTAACATTGATTCAAATCATATCATCGAATCTCGCGATGCTGAATATTTTGAAGACAAGTTTGCAAGACACAAAAATATTGTTCTCCCAGACATTCCGGAGAATGATATAGGTGCAAATGAGACTGAGATCTCATATGAGCCCGAAGTCCAAGAAGAAGTTGTTGGTGGAGGAACAACAATTGAAGCAGAACTCGCTGAGCCGTCAACGAAGCGAGCAAGGAGACCGAAGAGCTTCGGAGATGACTTCGTCACCTATCATGTGGAAGCAGATCCGCTTACCTATGATGAGACGATGAAGACCAGAGATGCTGTCTTCTGGAAGGAGGCAATAGACAATGAAATTGACTTAATTACCTCCAATAACACATAGGTGTTAGTTGATTTACCCGAAGGAGCAAAATCCATCGAATGCAAGTGGATCTTCAAGAAGAAGATGAAAGCTGATGGAACCATTGACAAGTTCAAGGTCAGGCTAGTGGCCAAGGGATTTTCTCAAAAACAGGGGATCGACTACTTTGACACATATGCTCCAGTAGCACGGATGACAACCATCAGATTGTTGATTGCCCTTGCGACAATACACAAACTGGTGATACATCAAATATATGTCAAAACAACATTCCTGAATGGCGAGCTGACCGAGGAGATTTATATGCAACAGCCCGAAGGATTTGTCGTCAGAGGCCTAGAAGACAAAGTCTACAAGTTGGTAAAATCTCTATACGGCTTAAAGCAAGCTCCCAAAATGTGGCATGAAAAGTTTGACAAAGTTATCAGATCAAACGGCTACAGGGTCAGCGAAACAGACAAGTGTGTCTATACTAAATTTGCTGACGGAAGAGGAGTCATCATTTGTCTGTACGTGAACGACATGCTAATCCTAGGTACAGATATAAGCTGTGTCACTGAGACAAAGAAGTTCCTCTCGACAAGGTTCAATATGAAGGACTTGGAGGATGCTGATGTTATCTTGGGACTCAAGATCATCCAGACGGACACTGGATTGGCACTCTCACAATCTTATTACATTGAGAAGATGCTCACTTGATACGGGTATCATGATATTCCCATAATTGATATGCCGTACCGAGGTGATCAAAAGCTGGAGCCAAACTCGAAGGAAAGCGTCAGACAATTGGAGTACGCTAGCGTCATCGGAAGTTTGATGTACGCTACTACTGCCACTAGGCCCGACATAGCGTTTGTTGTGGGAATGCTGAGTCAATTCACAAGTAATCCAAGCGTTGACCACTAGAAAGCTGTGAAGCGTGTTATGAGATATCTCAAAAAGACTCAGACGTATGCACTGCACTTCAGCGGAGAGCCGTCGGTAGTAGAAGGCTTCAGTGATGCTAGCTGGTGCTCAGAGTTGGAGAGCGAGAGGTCCACTGGTGGATTCATTTTCATAATGGGTGGACCTGCTATATCGTGGAAGTCGAATAAGCAGACTATGCCCTCGCGGTCTTCTATGGAATCTGAGTTCTTTGCACTTAATACCGCAACAGATGAAGCAGAATGGCTTCAAGAGCTCATGTATGACCTTCCAGTGGTTGGAGCGCAGATAGCGGCAATTTTGACATACTGCGACAACCAAGCGACTATGGCAGTGGCATCAAATGATCTCTTCAACGGAAAGAAGAGAACTGTACGGTTAAAATACAGGACAATGAACGATCTCATCAAGAGAGGTGTCATTGCAGCAATCGATGTTCGGAGTCAGGAGAACCTGGCAGATCCGTTCACGAAGGGCCTCAAGCGTCAGCTGGTTGAAGACACAGTAGGGAAGATGGGCTTGAAGGCGTTATGATAGTATGTTTTTGTAATCTTACCATAAAGTTTTATGTTATTAGTTCAAAGAGAAATCTACTAGTCATTTAACTTTCGGTTCAAGGGAGGACCACTGACTGGAAAACTATCAGGTAACAGCGGGTACTTGTTCTTGGGAACATGGAAGGGTCACGAACCCATAACCACTGTTGTCTACTATGTGTTTTCTGCGGAAAATGGATCCTGTGTTGAGGTTGGCTTAAATGCCTTAATAAGTTCTCAGGCAGAGTGAATGCCTGGTGTGCTTTACAGGAAGCACGGTAGTGCAGCACTACAAGGAGTAAAACTCTATGCTATAGTGGGATGACTCCACCATGAGGTTCCCAGGTAGGGGTAATGTCTCGGCTTTGCAAGCCAAGTCATAGCAGCGTAGCATCGCAAATAGGCAGGTAGCCTAATGTTGTATGATAAAATTAAAGAGTTGTAGACAGTACTACAAAGGGGAGGGTGACTCCATGTTACAGTGGTACGACACCACGATGAGGTTCCCAGGTAGGGGTAAAGCCTCGGCCTTGCAAGCCATGTCGTTGCGGCGTAACACCGCAAGGAAGCCTTAGGCTTCATGCTGGGTAGAATGGCACTACAAAGAGGCTGTGACCTCATGCTGCAGTAGTGTGATACTACGATGAGGTTCCCGGGTAGGGGTAATGTCTCGGCTTTAGGCCATGTCATAGCGGCGTAGCACCGCAAGAAAGCACAAGGCTTCATGCCATGCCTCTTTAATAAAGAACTTACCTATAGTGTATGGAAAGAGATATCAGGCCGTCTCTTGAGGGTAAACTTGCAGACGCCCAAAATTATACACTGAAACCAGGCTGGCACATGGCTTTTAATGTGCAGCCAGAAGCACATGTAACTACACTTTGTGAGTGGGAAGAATTACAATTGTGGTGCAAAATTCAAGGCATAGTCCATTCTTGTATCACATTGTCATTCAACCCATGCGGAAAGATTCAAGTCGTCAGCGACATCTATCCTAATGCAAAATGGATAGTTACTGCAGGGAACGCTCAACCCTAGACACATATATATGGTGAGATATGTGGAGAATTGTTAGTGCTCTTGCTCCTTGACATGAAGAGAGCTTGCTCTCAACATGCTTTGTAAAGTTTAGTCCCATATTGGAAAAGCACCATGAGTTATCTCAACATATATATGAGTATGTGTTGTTGGGATATGCACATGGGGTGGTGACCCTAAGGAGGGAACCATGTGGGTGATTTTACTAAGAGGTAAGGATAAGGCTCCAAGAAAAGCATTCATGCTTTTTTCTCTTGGGAAATTAATTTCCATTGGGGCTAAGCCCCGTAGGGGCTTAGAGACTCGGACTCGGGCTTATGGGCTCATGAGGTGTAATATGGCGTTTTGTTGGCGCACTTTACACTTTTGTGCCAGGTGCGCCAGGTTGCTCGAGTTGCGCAGGTGCGCCATGTTGTGCGAATTGCGCAGGTGCGCTAGTGTAGTGCCCTGTCCTGCAAATCAATCGGAGGAATCGAAACGTCGACGGCGTTCGGACTTAGCCTTGCAACAGCTCGCTCGGAGACATTGCTCAGGTAGGGTAGTTTCGGTAAACTTGCCTCATCTTAGCCTTCACTTAATAACTCGCATATTTTTAACTTACACAAGTTAGGCTTGATAATAAAAGTGACGCGCACCAACATAGTTAAGAGAATAATCCCGCCCCGTCGGAATGTCTTAGAACATGAAAAATGGTCCCACGGTCTGCATAGAAGTCGGCTCAGCGTGCTTTCAAAATGGCACTCGGTCCTTCGATCCCGTGGCTTGGGAGAAGGACATTGGCATAAGTTGCTAATTTGCCTCAACACTCGAAATAGCCTAAGTCATAGGCGTCGCCTGCGTGAATACTTGATAAAGCATGCACGGTCCCGTCGTCTTGTCCCGACACTTGAATAAGCCTAAGTCATAGGCGTCGCCCGCATGAATGCTTAACAAAGCATGTACGGTCCTGTCCAGCAAGGCTTGGCATAGCCTTCGCATGTCCCGCAAGTTAAGTCGTCTTGTACGACTTGTTGGCTTAAGTCTAGGCACCGAGAACTTGGTTGTTCAAGTCGACCCCGTGCATAGCACGTTCCCTCGATACGAAGCTCGGCGTAGCCTTTTCTCGTCGAGTCGTTGCCCGAATAAGTTAGACAAGAGTTGTGCTGGGCTATCGAAGCCATTTCTAGCACTGTCCCGCTCTAGCTGCGGTTAAGTCATGTAGTCCCTTGAGAACAAGGCTCGTCGTATAAAGTATATGACTTGAGCGTTAGCGTCGCTTAGAGAACCAGGCATGTCTAAGGCACGAGCCACGGTCGAATTAGTAAAAAGCATGCCACGGTCAAACGAAGTCCATGCGACTGGCTGTCGCCGAGATCGGTCCTGATACTTGGCAGTCTCGCTAAGTCTTGATAAGTCCCATACACGAGATCGATCCCGCTACTTGGGAGTCTCGCAACGTCTTGATAAGTCCCACACACGAGATCGGTCCCGTGGCTTGGGAGTCTCGCAACGTCTTGATAAGTCTCGCACGAGATCGGTCCCGCGGCTTGGGAGTCTCGATAGAAAGAAGGAAAGCATGGTCATGTTAAGGATGGATTTGATAGATCGAGTTGAGTCTTGCATGGTCATTGGACAACTTGTCGACAAGGTATAGTCTTCTCGAGTGATCGTCGGGGAACTGGGATCAGGTCGGCCCGGGGGAAGCGAGTTGCGGCTCAACGTAGGATGCTGGATAACCGCATGGGAGAGTCGGCGCCTACGGGGATAGCTACCCGCGGAGGGACGAACCGATATCCCCGAGCCAGTCTAAGATAACTTGACATTGCTAGTGACCACCTCATGTAGATGGGTCGGCAGAATAGCGGCAAACCGCGTGTATGCCTTTGGATTGAGTCTAGAGCTTGAATGCAGGTCTAGTCGATAACATAATATCTGGGCCTAAGAATGCGCTGCAGCATAGGCACCGTGCTTAGCACGATACTTGGCGTCGGGATGTTCATGAAAGCAATACTATGTTTCACAAGTCTTGTCTATTTAGCAAATGGCTCTAATAGGAAGGCCGTAAGGCGGTAGCATGGATAAGTGATAAGTTGCGTGGCATGGCCTCAGTCTCGAAAGCACGAACAAATCTAAGCAAGGTCTAGAAGCATGACCAGCACGAGTCGTCCCTTGCCATCTTTGGCACTTGAATCGTTGGCACGAGAATTGGTCTAGAGGCACTTGAGTTTAAGTAAAGGTCATGGCACGGCCGAGTTCGCGTAAGTTGCTCCTCGGCATAGCATTGTCTTGAATATGTCCAAGTCGCGAATATAATGTGGCATGACCCTGCCGTCCCGAGTCGAAGTTCGGTTAAGTACATAAGCGATGAGGCACTGCCTCAATCGAAACACACGTTGGCATTATAGCACGACCATGTCGTTGCACGTTGGTTTAGTCAGGTGTCGTGGTCTTAAAACTGATCCTAAGGCAAGACTAGAAAGACAATCGAAAGGGACTTCAGCTGTACAAAGTAAATAAAACGTGTCGGTTATGTATGGGTGGGCGAGGAGCTCACTCCACCAGTACAATTGAGTACTGACACCCACACAGTGTTTCATGTGCAGGCACTGTTTGCAAAAACAAAAAGTGTTTATACAAACTTTTGTAAAAGAAGATTACAATTTGAATTCTGGGAAAGTACAACTGTAGGAATCCAATCTAGAAGATGATTGCTTTATCCCTTGGACGATGTGAACTTTGAAGACGAAAACCTTTGAAGCTGACTGAAGACGAAAGTCTCTGATGAAGCGAAGGCAGAAAGCCTCTGAAGAACTGAAGGCAAAAGCCTCTGAAGAATGCAGCAGCACTTTAGCAAGAACTCCTGGACTTTCTGAAGAGAATAATCTCTCTGTGTGTGATCTGATATCTATGTAGTCCTCCTCTGAAATGAAGTCTTGAAACTCTATTTATAGAGTTCTGGAAATAACTAACTTTCAGTTATTCTGGAATTGCGCAAGGTGGATTGCGTAGGTATTGGATTGCGCAACAGAAGACTGCGCAGGCAGTTGCTTGATCATGGGCCACCTGTCTTGGACACTTGGCAAAACTTGATTGAAATGCGCATGGTCGTGCATAGGCAGTTACCACGTTCTGAGAAATTAATGGCATGGAGGCCACATATGCATTTGGCAGTTTGCTTTGATGGAGTGCGCAAGTATTAGACTGCGCAGGAAATGGATGGCGCAGGAGCTGAATTGCGCATACTTGGACTGCGCAGGAAGTCGATTGCGTACTAGGCTGGACAGCTGTCCTCGAGCACTGTGCTGCACAGAGAAACGAACGGTTTCCTCGTCTTTTGCGCCTGTCAGCTGTCAGAGATTTGATTTGGTTGTCAGGTAATGATGACTCTGGCCACGTAAGCTCTGCACAATCGGAAGTGTGCGCAATTGAGCTTGCGCAGTCTGTGAGCTGCACAATCTACTGTCTGCGCAGTTTGCTTGAATGGTGCATATCTTGATCATCTGACTTTGTTGATTGATGCAACTTGATTTTTTAGGACCTACAAGACCCCCTTCAAAGTTTTCGAAAGTTGATTTGATTCAAAGTTTCAAAATACTTTGAATTATGATATTGAAATCAAGTTGCGCAAGGGAGTGGGCTGTCTGTGCAATCGGAGTGGTGCGCAGTCTTAGGCGCAATCTAGGGCGGCCGTTTCACATTCGAAAACTATAAATAGTCTCTTCGTACTTTGATGATTCTTTACTTGCATTCGTTTGTATTTGAGAGAAAAAGTTTTCGAGCTCTTTGCAACCAACCTTCTTCTCCGACGACCAATGGCTCCCCGTCGATCTAACACCGCCGCCGACAAGGGCAAGGCCCCCGCCGAATCATCTCGAACTGCACAGTGCGCTTCTCGCCGTGAGGCCGCGCACCCTGCGCTGCGAGGTTGTTGAACTTGATTGAACACCCTTTTTAGGGTTTCGACTGCTTTGATCTTCGAAACTCATCTCTTTTTAGAGATGAGTTCATACTGCGCCACCCTTTTTAGGGTTTCGGTTGCATGACACTGTCTGTCTTCATTTTTATGAAGTCGGCTTTCCTGCGCAATCGGTTGAATTGTGCTGGCAGAAAGCCAGCACAATCGACTGATTTGCGCAGGAAATTCTGCGTAAACTGTTGAACTGCGCAAGGTATGTCAGCGCAATCTGATGTATGCGCAGGCTATACCAGCTCAGTTTAAGGTTTGCGCAATATGAAGTTATGCGCAATCTGACATAGTCTTTTGACTTGCATTGATTTGTACTGATCTTGATCTATTCTGATGCAGTTGAGACCAGGGAAGACCCAGACTATGAGCATTTTGTGGGAACTCTGTCTGAGTCTGAATATAAGGAAGACTTGTCACATGTACATTTTCCTCAGTACGCACTGCCATCATCCCGTCAGGCCATACTGACTGCTCAAGATAATGAAACTCTTCTGAGTCTGATGAACGGGCAACCTTTACAGTCAGCTGATACCATTACCCATAAGAAACCTATGTTTCTGTTTGGTGATGCTATTGATAAAAGTGCTCAACCAAGACAGCATATGGAACCAAGAATCTCTTATCAGAAAGATAGAATAATTTTGATACCCGGTGTCCCTCGCAGCCTTCCGTTATCCCGGTATGCCCATGCCAGCTATCCGAGGAAGATGGAGTGGAACCTTACTCCTTTTCAGGATGCACGTCCAGGAAAGATTTATATAAAGAAAGGACCGAACAACAAAGACATGTTCTTTAGCAGTTCAGAGCGATTCAGTGTTTTACTCAGAGGTCTAAAACCTGGTTGTACTCCACCAGAGAATTCTTCTTTAATGATCCCTGTAAGATTTCCCATATTCGCAAACGAATTTGCACACGCCGAAGGGAGATATCCAGATCAGGATATCCGATTGACTGGTCTGGTGAACCCAGACTATAGAAGATGGAATTGCGTAGCAAATTGGATTTTAACTAAGTTTGAAGATAAACTCCATCAAATCAATTTGTATGAAGCAATATATTCCACTGTTTATGGCTTCACTCCTAACCCACATCTGTTCTTGGCTTTGGCGGAGAGATACAATTACAGGACAGGGACTTTTATGACTCCCTGCGGAGAAATCGAACTTGCTCTGCACGAGATGCAATTTCTTTCTTGTCTGTCAATGGGTGACAACCCCTACGAAGAATATGTTCCAACGAATGGTGAGCTGGACAGGCTTCGAAAAGAGAACCCGGCCATGATAGCAGCTTTTGAAGAACTGCTATGTCATTACAACGTCTGGACTTTATTTTACAAAAGCGGTACATCTGGTACTAGCTATTTGTCAAAGTGGTTGGCCTACCTATTCCTCAAATATATTATAGAGAAGAAAGCCAAGGAGAATGATAACTGCAATCCTGACTTCTTCCAGCCCTTGAATAGTACTGATGTGGTAAGATTGAAGAAAGAAACTGGGGATGAAGATACTAAGATAAAAAATAATCATCAATATCCTCCCCTAAAGAAAGAAGATACTCTCGAGAGCTATCTGAATCTGGGATACAGATTTATGTCAAAGGAAGCTCAATTAGCAGGTTTTCTTGCATATTGGCTCCGACGGTTTGTCGTTCCAGAATCCAGTGCAGTAGACCGCTTTCACCGCGGTGTTCTTTTTGCTGCAGTTCGACTGGTCTTTGGTTACAAGGTGGACCTTCTATCAGCTATGACTTGCAAGATAAATGCCAGCCTTCGCCTTTATGTTGAATCGATGTTGAAGAGTAAAGGTGAGAAAGACCAATTTCCCCGGCTTGAACTGCCGTATACATATCTATTCGGATGGTTGCTTTTGCATCATCCTTCTTTGATGGACCCCGATATGGGGCCAGTCGGTGGCAACTTCTTGCGTCGATTCTCCAAAGGTAAATGGAAGTATACCTCTTTAACAGACTGCAGGCTGACTCTGAATCTCGGCAAAGAATGGATCTTTTTCTGTACCCCTCCTCCAGATGGTTATGAACAGATGTACACCAACATGATTGATTCAAATATGCAACCTTTGAGCCGTATTGCTTTTGATTGGCTGAAGATGATCCGACCATCTCATTTAGTATATCGGTTCGAGGAAGAATGCTATTTGGAGCCATATCTTCCCAATCGTTTTGCTCGGCAATTCGGATACGATCAATTCCATGTTGGAAATGCTTTTACAAGCCTTCAAGGAAGAGGTTTCTTGATAGACGGGACTAGGGCTTGGGCTTATTATAATGCTCGAGATACAAAAGTAACGTTCTCGATGCCATCGAACAGCACCCAAGGCCCTCGTATGCTGTACACATATTCGCGATTTTATACATCTACGAATACTTTTGCTGAGAATTTTAGTCTTGCAGATAGCTTTGCGTCTGTCACACGACCGAAGAAAGGAGGAATTGTCGTATCGCTACCAAGAAATGAAGAGGTACATGAGCCAATGGATCCTCCTATAGAAGTTTCAAGGAACATTGTATTCTCTGAAGAGGTTAATGTGCCACTGCGCATCTCTTTAAAAGTTGTTAAGTCTCCTCTCAAGGAGAAGAAGAGAAAATGGGAAGAACCTCCTTCTCCTGCTGCCAAAAAGAAACTTGTTTTAGATTCTGTCGAAAGGGTTACTACTAGGTCACAATCCCGACAGAAGTCTGATTCGACCCCAAAAGAAGCCACAACTCCTACTTCTGTCCAGCAACAAGAGATTGTGAATGTAGAGAGCCCTCCAAGACCTCTTCATAGAAAGAAGTTGGTACTCAGAAGAAAGAAGCCTTTCACTGCTCTAAGACCTGTTCTGTCTTCAGTAGTGGCTAGTGCTGCTGCTGGAGTTACGATGGGATCACCCACACTTGCTCTAGAGCAGAGAACTGATATTACCGAGACTAGAGCGGAAGCTAGTCTGAGACAAGAGACTGTAGAACCCAGGCCACCTGCCATGGAAACAGAACAGACAACTTTACAAATTCTTTCTCCGGTAGCAGAGACTACCCAAACTCCTGTTTCTCCCAGGACTCTTCGTGAAGAAGAAGATCGGGAGATGATCGCAGCACTGGATGGTTGCGACTTTGGCGATTATGAAGCCACTGCCCCTGCTATCGCAGAATTGCCAGAAAATGATGATGAAAAAGAAGAGGAGAGTTCTTCCTCAGAAGAAGATGAAGAAGAAGCTGTTGATGATGCAGCAAATCTTGATCAAGCCCCTGAAGAAATAACTCCTGAAGTAGCCGATGACCCTTCAAATCCTGAGAAGGATACAGAGGAGATGGCCGCTGAAGTTGCTGATGCTACCCCAAATCCTCCAAAGGATGCTGAAGAGGTGGCTCACGTTGATGACACTTCAAATGCTGATGTTGAAGTGCAAAGATCTCCTACGGAGACAACAGAAGAAGGAGCAGCTCCAAAAGAGCCTACAACTGTTACTCCTCAAGGTATAAGATGACTCTTAACAACCTTATTCGAATAGATTGATGACTAACATCTTTTGTCTTGATCTACACAGAACTTGGATCTTCATCAGCTCCAGCTGTCTGTATGGATATCATGTTGACAACACCGATAGCTAGTGGAAATCAGTATTTGACCTGTGGCTCTGAAGCAGGTAGCAGTCAGGCGATCATGCCTGAGGCTACTGCTGCTAGTGTGGAAGTTGTTCCGGCAACTGATAGGCCTGTAACTGGTAAGGCTGCTTTTATCTCTTTAACCTCTTGATAGTTGTTTAGCAAAAATGATTGAATTCATCTGTTTTGCAGAAGAACCAAAAGAAGGATCCAGCTCTACATTGGCTTCTTTGTTCAAAGAACCTTCTGTCAGAGTGCAAGAAGCTGACCGTTCTGCACCTTCGTCTTCATCAGGAGTAGCTGCAACTCCTGGTGTTATGGCGACGAACCAGCATATCATTGGCACCTTCACCAGGTGTTTCTTTGATTCTTTGGGGCCTCTGGTAAACAGAATGATGGAGAAAGAGGATACTGGCTTTGACATAATCAGAACTCCAACTTCTTTCTTAATAATGCTATCCGTGTTCAAGGCGACGAGGGTCAGGCCACTTTCTTTGAACATATTTTGGATGAGCTGGAGGCTGCCACAAAGAGCTACAGAGAACTGAACCGAGGAAATACTGAATCATTGATACAGGCCGAGTTTGAGAAAATGTCCCAGGAGGCTGCTATTGAAAGAGTAAATCTTCAGACCCTTCTGGATTCTTTTGTTGCTCAGTCTGCTGAGTATAACTCTAAAGTGGAGACTGTGTCCTCGGTTGCCGAGAGTAGAGAGAAGAAGATTGTTGATTTGAAGATAGAAATCACCCGTCTTCAAGAAGAACTAGAAAGTGAAGTTGTTAAACATCAGGCTGATATTCAACAACTCAATATCTTGATTCAAGAAAGAGATGAGTATACAGCGGCTCATCATGTTGAGGTTACCCGCCTAATGGTGTCAATGCCAACCTCTAACGAAGCAACTATAATGGAGGAAGCCAGAAGACGGGTGATAGAATCTCGTGAAGAACGGCTGCAGACCCTAAAGCAGCAGATTGCCAGCTTGATCAAACCACCAGTCTAAAAAGACTGTTTGTATCTTCTTTCTGCTTTTGAAGTATGAATACTTTTTGTAATGTCTTTAGATCTTGATTAAATAAAAAAATATTTTGTTGTGGAACTATTATTTGTTGCATATCTTATTCAGATATAAATAATAGCGATAGAAAATATATTCAGAGGTACAGGACATGATATATTTCATGATTTAGAAAATAATAATATTTATTATATCTGCTCAGAGGTAATATGGACATGGTAAAATATAATTGGTCGAATATGATTATTTCGATGGACAACTTAATCGAAAATGACAAGTCGCTGATATGAACGAAATGAATCGTCGAATGAACGAGATGAATCGTCGAATGAACGGGCGAACCGTCGAATGAACGAGATGAATCGTCGAATGAACGAAATAAATCATCGAATGAACAAGATAAATCGTCGAATGAACGAAATGAATCATCGAATGAACGAGATGAATCGTCGAATGAACGAGATGAATCGTCGAATGAACGAGATGAATCATCGAATGAACGAGATGAATCGTCGAATGAACAAGATGAATCGTCGAATGAACGAGATGAATCGTCGAATGAACGAAATGAATCGTCGAATGATTTGTAATTAATGGATGAAAAATGAATGGACGAACCATCATAATGAATTTGGATAAGATGCTAATTCAGTGGTGACAATATTAGAGGATACGGTTAGCCGATGAATTTGACCAATGCTGGTGTCAGAATCCCATGATCTGGAATCAGAAGAATTGGAACGTTCATCACTATCAGATTCGGAGACTGCTGGGGATAACATGTAGTGACCCGCTCCGCCCTAGCGGAACGCCGATTCCAAACGGCAAGTGCAACGACTCAAACGAGCCGTCGACCCGAAGAGTTGCTTCGTCCCGATGAAGTATCGATGCGAATCGATGCATGGCTTACATTGGCCCGACAGGATGAATCCAGACTTAGACTTTCAAAGGCGCGCTCGGAATATCGCTCGGCCGATGCGAACATCGCTAAGGTGGGTGGCTCCGATGAACCCGTCTTTGCTTAGCCTATGCACATAATAATGCGGACACAAACACGAGAATCGCTAGGCGATAACATCTTGCATGCTAATAAATGACCCAACGCACCTAGCTAAGGGAATAATCCCAACTTGTATGCTTGTATAGAATATGAAAAGTAACATGGAAAATACGAGAACTCTCGCCCGCGCTCCATGTTCGTGCTACGGCACAAGCCTACGTTTATGCTCCTTATGCGTCCAACAATGAAACAATGAATGGTTTACGACAATGAAACGGAAGACTATCGATATAGTCACCCGAATAGAGTATAGCAACATTGAAAGGCTATGGGACCGATGGGTCGCCAAGGCGACTCCCGCAAGAGGAGTTGCGTAATGCTTGAATGAATAAATCAACGAATCAATGAATGAAACGAATGAATATGTGAATGAATCAATGAACGAAAGAACAAGTGAAAGAAAGAAAGAAAAGAAAGAATGAAGAAAAGATAAGAAAGAAAGGAGATGAATGGTTAGCGACAGGTGTGACGGGCACGTGCATCGGGGCTCGCTACCCGCGCTGCACGGACGCCAACCTGGTCGATAACGTAAGATGGCTAAGGGTTAGCCTATGGCTCAAGGACAGCCGTTAAGTTAAAATGTTAATAAAATACGAAATGGTCGTGGACAAACGGTACGAGCGAGGGGTGGCGTATGCTGTGCCGTAGAGAAAGGGATTCCGCGGCAGTTGTCAAAGTGGGAAGGACTTGCCGGCCCGGACGGAATCAAAAAGGGGCTTACGGGCTTAACTGGGGGAGGCTTGGCCCCAGGAGACGTAAGTGCAGGGTACTTTTCAAGAGACTATCAGGGTGTACCAGCCGCACGCCATGATAGGTGCAAAAATACCAAGGGGAAATGTCCAGGATGGCTTGTGGTGCCAGCGACCGGTTCATATAGAGTTAAGTGGGCTTTACTGGTGGCGATCCACGTGCAAGTCCTTGCATTGAAATCAAAGTAGTCTAAGTTAACAAAAATGAAGTGCCTTACAAATATGCCTGAATGTATGTAACACATAAAACGATCCAGAATACTTGTACGACTGAGTTAAAGAACACACCTACGTTATGTTATTATCACATGAACTGTTGTCTAACTTGGTTTGCTCTGAACAGGGAAGGCCGGACGGTAAGTATGAGTAAGTTGTGCATGTATTTCCATGCGACACTTGAAATCGGTAACACGGGATAGGTTATATCATATGCCATGTAAATGACCCTAAGGCAAGATTAGAAAGACAATGAATGATAGAGATGCACACAAGTAAATGGAACGTGTTCGGTAATGATAGTGATTATGGGCGAGCTAGCCTCCCCACCAGTGCATAACAATGTACTGATAACCCCACAGTCTACTTGCAGGATGCAGGAGACGCCGGCGGGTGCGGAGCTTCAATCGAACGTGCTAAGGCACGGAGCTATCTCTGGGCCTTGGAGCGTTGCAAGGAGTTGGAGCATCATATACGGGACATAATGTATCGGAACATCGCCATGAATCATTCCATCTTGTAAGCCACTTGGCACGCCTTTTATGTTTCAGAGAGAGAGAGAGCTTGAGCGACTTGTAATATCGGCCTAGCGCCGCTTGTAAACTTGTTGAATATCAATAAAGAATTTGGTTTCGCTTCAATTGTGTTCATTTATATTCCGCTGCAAATGGGGACACTCTGTGCGACTCTGTGGCCTAGAACTCAAATCGGCCGTTTCTGGACTTGGCCTTGCATGGGCGCAACCTAGGCCCGTGCGGCATCACGCCTGAGCGAGGACGATCGCTCCTACGGGAGCGGGGCGTGACAGATTGGTATCAGAGCACGGCTTTACGTCCTTGGACATCATTTCGATTCTCTCAGTTTTGAAAGCTCGCGTTGGAAACAAAAGAAGTATATGCTCTCTCTCGTTGTGCATTGGGATGTTCCATACAATAAGTCTAATATTGCGAAAGCTCGTACGAGTACTCGGTTGCACGGGACCGATAGGCGATGGCCTTTGTGCCACTACGACGGACTCGAGTCGGACGAAAACTAAATGCTAAGAGTTAGCAAACGCGAGGCATGCTTGAATAGGCTTACGTTGACGATAGCAAACGGGTACACGAGACCGGAGTATTATTCGAACGGGATGGTTTTGCACGCAGCCTTTTGGCTAAGTTGTGCGGAGTATCGTGCACCTAGACCCTTTGGTGCAAACGAGTTGCGAACGAGAATAAGTGAGCGTGCAAACTTGAATGTGGTCCGAACGGGATGGTTAAGCGGTACAACTTAGTCCGCGTGTCGCGCACCTCGACTCTTGGGTGCCATCGGGTTGCGAGCGATATCAACGTATCGCTCGATCGAGAACGGAGATACACTTTGAGTGTGTATCGATAGGAACGTTATCGAGTTAACGCTTAAGCGCACTCGAAGGATCAATTTGGACCTTGAGGATTATTGCGAACGACTTAATGCGTCGCAACGGCGCGAACGACTACGCTAGCGATTCGTTGAACGACTCGATAAGACGTCTTAGCGCGTGGCGCAAACGTGATTGAGGATTAGACCGTATGGCTTGAATCCGAGTGGTGTATGGACGTCTTGGAAATAGTTCGAGCGAAATCGAGGATTACGAGTATGTCGGCGAGGCGATGCGGTCGCGCAAAGCCTTAGAACGCGTCACACTTAGTTGGTTGTGACTTCGATTGTCCCGAGCGAGATGTCGCTCGGACAACTTGTCGTTAGACAACGTGAGTTAGAAAACGACTCGGAACGACAGAGGTAAATGAATGGTCTTGATCGAGGAAACTTAGAGGATTGCGCGTACGATCTCGGATTGATTCAATGAATCGCGACTTGAGTTTGAACAACGATCTTGACCCTAGCTGGAGAGATAGCGGTCGAACTTGATCTTGAATATCGAGGAAATTGTGGAATATCCAACTCGGACAATAGCATCAATGCATGACTCGAAAATCGGTTGCAAAGGAAGATCGTCAGGTTACGCATATCGTCGATGGTATTGAGGCGTATCGAAGATCGATATGCGATAACTCGGGGGCACTCCGACTCGGCGAATGATGATCATGCAAATGTCATTGTTCCGTTGGATGCTATACTTGGGTCGTTAAGGATGTGTCGAGGAAAAGATAAACTTGGCTCGAGGATGAATGACGGTCGGACTATCAAATATAGACTTGGCTTGGATGAAAACGGAGTGCTTGGATTTACTTCGTTGTCAACCACAACGTAGACGTTCTTGCCTTATGCGAGCGCAACCCCAGCCTCGCACATGCGTCGTGCCGACTAGGACTATCACTCCGCGTGAGCGCTGGTATGGTGATTCATACAGCGGGAGTGATCGGTACTCGCCTGGCGTGGCAACTCGTATGCTTCGACTTGTGGTTTGACACGAAGGAGACTTGAGGATAAATTGTGTGTTTGAAGAGTTGTAAACAAAGGATTGAGCTTGAGGATTGACATGGATTGAAAGAGTGGATCAAGAGTAAGAAACCCTGCTCACGAGACTCGGCTGATATGCATATATCTCAGGGACGCTTGAGTATGTGCACGATGCGACTCGAGTGAGATTGACAAACTCACTATCCTGCGGCTTGGCTGAATACATGTATTTTGGGGACGCCTGAAATGCGTGCACGATCCAACCAAGTGATACGCTGAGTTCTAGCACGACTTGGGGAGTGAACGAGTGTCGTGAACGTAAAATCGTGCTAGTTAAAAGTTGGTGCAACGAATTGAACCATCGATAGGAAGTTATGCTCGACGATGGTGTCGTTCTTGGTCTTGAATCGGACGGAAATTTCGTAGACTTGGTCGACTACGCTAAGAAGAAGTCATAATGATTTCATAGACGAAAACGCTTGAGAAGCGAATCGAGTGATCCCGATAATTGAGGTAAACGAAAGTGAGTTGCCTCAATTACGACCCACGTATTTGGCAAAATCCAGCGTGCCTTGTGCAACCACTCCAGTCCCATAACACGAAAAAATAGAAACCAATACGAAGAAATGCTTGAATTGGAAAGATAACATCAAGTCTAAAATGAACGAGAAGCTATTCAATAAAAATCGACCAAAACGTATACGACACGGAACTTAGAAAAAAACCGAGTGTCGTTCGATACCATCGAACGACGATGCATAGGAAATTGTCTAAGGTATGTACACGGTCCGAGTTAAGGAATGGTAGGATGACCTGCACTCAGGAAGTCTCGAGGACGAGACTTGTTTTGAGTGGTGTATTATGTAGTGACCCGCTCCGCCCTAGCGGAACGCCGATTCCAAACGGCAAGTGCAACGACTCAAACGAGCCGTCGACCCGAAGAGTTGCTTCGTCCCGATGAAGTATCGATGCGAATCGATGCATGGCTTACATTGGCCCGACAGGATGAATCTAGACTTAGACTTTCAAAGGCGCGCTCGGAATATCGCTCGGCCGATGCGAACATCGCTAAGGTGGGTGGCTCCGATGAACCCGTCTTTGCTTAGCCTATGCACATAATAATGCGGACACAAACACGAGAATCGCTAGGCGATAACATCTTGCATGCTAATAAATGACCCAACGCACCTAGCTAAGGGAATAATTCCAACTTGTATGCTTGTATAGAATATGGAAAGTAACATGAAAAATACGAGAACTCTCGCCCGCGCTCCATGCTCGTGCTACGGCACAAGCCTACGTTTATGCTCCTTATGCGTCCAACAATGAAACAATGAATGGTTTACGACAATGAAACGGAAGACTATCGATATAGTCACCCGAATAGAGTATAGCAACATTGAAAGGCTATGGGACCGATGGGTCGCCAAGGCGACTCCCGCAAGAGGAGTTGCGTAATGCTTGAATGAATAAATCAACGAATCAATGAATGAAACGAATGAATATGTGAATGAATCAATGAACGAAAGAACAAGTGAAAGAAAGAAAGAAAAGAAAGAATGAAGAAAAGATAAGAAAGAAAGGAGATGAATGGTTAGCGACAGGTGTGACGGGCACGTGCATCGGGGCTCGCTACCCGCGCTGCACGGACGCCAACCTGGTCGATAACGTAAGATGGCCAAGGGTTAGCCTATGGCTCAAGGACAGCCGTTAAGTTAAAATGTTAATAAAATACGAAATGGTCGTGGACAAACGGTACGAGCGAGGGGTGGCGTATGCTGTGCCGTAGAGAAAGGGATTCCGCGGCAGTTGTCAAAGTGGGAAGGACTTGCCGGCCCGGACGGAATCAAAAAGGGGCTTACGGGCTTAACTGGGGGAGGCTTGGCCCCAGGAGATGTAAGTGCAGGGTACTTTTCAAGAGACTATCAGGGTGTACCAGCCGCACGCCATGATAGGTGCGAAAATACCAAGGGAAAATGTCCAGGATGGCTTGTGGTGCCAGCGACCGGTTCATATAGAGTTAAGTGGGCTTTACTGGTGGCGATCCACGTGCAAGTCCTTGCATTGAAATCAAAGTAGTCTAAGTTAACAAAAATGAAGTGCCTTACAAATATGCCTGAATGTATGTAACACATAAAACGATCCAGAATACTTGTACGACTGAGTTAAAGAACGCACCTACGTTATGTTATTATCACATGAACTGTTGTCTAACTTGGTTTGCTCTGAACAGGGAAGGCCGGACGGTAAGTATGAGTAAGTTGTGCATGTATTTCCATGCGACACTTGAAATCGGTAACACGGGATAGGTTATATCATATACCATGTAAATGACCCTAAGGCAAGATTAGAAAGACAATGAATGATAGAGATGCACACAAGTAAATGGAACGTGTTCGGTAATGATAGTGATTATGGGCGAGCTAGCCTCCCCACCAGTGCATAACAATATACTGATTACCCCACAGTCTACTTGCAGGATGCAGGAGACGCCGGCGGGTGCGGAGCTTCAATCGAACGTGCTAAGGCGCGGAGCTATCTCTGGGCCTTGGAGCGTTGCAAGGAGCTGGAGCATCATATACGGGACATAATGTATCGGAACATCGCCATGAATCATTCCATCTTGTAAGCCACTTGGCACGCCTTTTATGTTTCAGAGAGAGAGAGAGCTTGAGCGACTTGTAATATCGGCCTAGCGCCGCTTGTAAACTTGTTGAATATCAATAAAGAATTTGGTTTCGCTTCAATTGTGTTCATTTATATTCCGCTGCAAATGGGGACACTCTGTGCGACTCTGTGGCCTAGAACTCAAATCGGCCGTTTCTGGACTTGGCCTTGCACGGGCGCAACCTAGGCCCGTGCGGCATCACGCCTGAGCGAGGACGATCGCTCCTACGGGAGCGGGGCGTGACATAACACCGGGGGAGAAGCATATCCGAGCCCTCTATTGGTCCTGCTGTGATACATTTCAGACTTTCCATATGGAACAACTGTACGAAC
Organism: Iris pallida; assembly: GCA_029216955.1. NCBI lineage: Eukaryota > Viridiplantae > Streptophyta > Magnoliopsida > Asparagales > Iridaceae > Iris > Iris pallida. Next base: position 9,924,928 of record JANAVB010032819.1, on the reverse strand, counting down.
AGGAGTTCGCCTTCCTTTGCCGTAGTTGAGGCCACTTTTGAAGTCGTAGCCCATCTTTCAGATGATGTCTTTCGATTGTTGACTGTAACGATGGAGTTGAAGATGTCCGGTATCGTTAACTTTGCTATCATCCGTGTAGCTGAACTTCTGTTCTGGTCCTTTACTAAAAAGTATTGGACTTTCGCCTTTTTTTCGAAAAGGAACGACGAAGTATGACTTCTCTGGATGGTCAAGTGAGACTTCCGTCTGAAGAGCTTGTACAACTCCCATGGTGAATGATTGGAAGCTATCTAACATTTCCAAATAATACTTAGTATAGTAGATAACATCAGTATACTGGAAAGAAGATACATCTTCATTGATATACACAGTGGTATTTACAACAGGACCTTTAGCCTTAGCAGACTTGGTCAGATCGATTACAAGAGGGGGAGAAGAAGAACGTGGAGGAAGATTAGACTTGTTACGACGGAGGTCAATAACAAGCGGCTCAGAGGAGGTGAGCTCCCTTTTTTCCTTGTCATTGATAACAAGTGGCTCAGAAGAAGTGAGCTGCTTTTTGTCCTTGTTACGACGTAAGTCGATAACAAGAGGCTCAGAGGAGGTGAGCTCCCTTTGACCATCATCAGTTGGCTATTTCTGAATTGGCAAGTGAATAGCCAATGGTTTAGAAGATTGAGGATGAGAAACCCGTCCTTTAACAGGTATGATAAGGGTTTCATTGGGTGTTGTTTCTTGCTCTTCTTCAGTGTCAAGAGAAAGAACGATCTTCATGAATTCCTCTTTATACATTCGAGAGTCGTTGTAATATGATTCGACACCTTTGAAAGGGTAGAGATCGGCAACCTCCTTGTGGACCTCTCCATTGTCATCAACGTACTTGAAGCTTTGATGAAGAGTGGAAGGAACAATATTATGCTCATGTAAGAATGGCCTCCCCAACAGAGCATTGTATGAACAGCCATGGTTGTCAATGATATAAAAAGTAACCTTAGTGCGCAGATTGCCTATTTAGAGTTTCAGGCAAATCTTGTCCAAAGGTTCACTTTTGCCTTGGTTGAATCCCAGAATGGTGGTGATGGTAGTAGAAAGACTATGCACAGGTATTTTCAGTGCATCTAGCATAGTCCTCGGCATGATGCTGAGAGCGGATCCATGATCAATTAGTAGACGATCGACCTTCATAGAATCGACATAACCTGTATAATATAGAGGACGGTCATGTCGATTATCTTCTAGCAGCATATCGTCCTGCGTGAAGGTGATGTTCGGGATCAATTCCAGAACACTGTGACAATGTAGGCAAGAAACTGGCTCTACTTCCGGCTTCTTGAGAAGGGTCAAGCAGGTTTCTGCTTGCATCAGGGCTTCGCTCAGAGTTTCTCGAGTCTCTTTGGAGAGGCGTAAGAGCTCAAAAATTGACAATCTGGCTGGTGTATTAGCTAGTTGAGCCAAAATGTCGAAATTGTAAGGCTTTTCAAGTCCTGTAGGAGATAACTTCTTCAAAGGCTTGTCGAAGCGGACTTGTTGCTTGCCCTTGTCAACTGCAGTAGGTTTGGGAGGAATGGACACCACAACTGGTGTAGATGCAGAAGGATTCTCCTCAGTGGAAGCAGGTTGCACTGGAGTAGGATCTGAAGAGGAAGCAGAATTCTCTGGAACTTCAGAAACTTCCCGTAGATAGGCTTTCCCTGATATGGTACCCATCAGGATTTCTTCTTCGCTTGTAGGGTCGAAGGACACCATGTTGCAAGTCTTTATCTTGCCTTTGGAACGATCTTTCTTCTTAGAAGAGGAGACTTCAAATTCAGAAGCGAGATCGGGATGGATCCACATAATTTCACCATTATCAAGGGATAATGGGACGAGGCCTTCATTTTGAGGAGGAGGGAGATTCTCAATCTCAAGAGTAGCTTTGGGGATGGGAATGACGCCGTGTTGCACCATCTGAAGAGGAAAGTCTCCAAATTAAACTGAGACTATGTTTGCAGTCACAGTCTTTTCATCTTGTTGAAGAGTAACAATACCAGCGTTGACTAGCTCTTGGATCTTGCCTTTGAGCACATAGCATGCTCGAGTAGGATGTCCAACAAACCTGTGATAGACACAATATTTTGGATGATCAGTCTTGCCGACTTTATCAGGTTTCTTCGGATCGGGAAGCTGGATCTTGTTACTCTTGAGTAAACACTCAAAGATGCTTGCGGTGTCATTTTAATCAAAGGAATACTCTACTTTGGGTCGAGGTTCCCTTGATGGAGTTGCAGCAGGAGTAGAAGTGGAAGTAGATGGAGCCACATTGACTGCCAAAGATTCTTTACTTTGTAGGTTGATATTTAAAGTATCTTTGTTCTTACGGTTGTTTTGGCGATTGCCGCTGCTTGATGTCTGATGATGAAAGATGGCGAGTCCTGAAATTGTGTTGAACCAGTCCACATACTAATGATAGGCAGGAGATTTTCCTTGCAGGTATCAATAGTTATGGAGGCAAGAGTTCCTAGAGGCATCTTTAGAGCTTCTCGACGGAATCTCTCAATAAAACTTTCAGCAGTTTCATTATGCTTCTGCTTGATTTTGTTGAGGGTTGACATAGTCATGTCGTTGATACCCTCATAGAATCTTTCCAGAAAGATTTGTTTGAGACCAGAGAAAGAAGTGATACTACCATCTGACAAACTTCTATACCAGTCATATGCTACGCCTGCTAAACAGCCGATGAACATTCTGGTAAGAAGAGCGTCATTAGGTTGAAGTTGAATGGTCATGACCTCGAAGTGATTGATGAATTGACTTGGCGAGGTACTGCCGTCGAATTGTGTGATTGTAGGGATCTTGTATTTTGGAGGAAATGGAACTTCCTTCCATTCAATTGGGTAAGGTTGCTTGATCCCTAGTCTTTGCAGATTGTCTTTCTCTTTGAAAGCCTCAAATTGAGATCGCAAAAGCTTGACCGCTTCATTGGCATCTTCGGAAGATGAAGGAACAGGTTGAGATAGAGTGAGAGGAGGAGGAACAGCATGGTATGCACTACCCCCAGCACCTGATTGGCTTGGTGTAGGCTGATCTTGCACAGGAGGTATTTGAGGAGAGACTACCCCCAATCCTGTATTGATAGGTATTGATGATGCTATTATTTCAGGATTTGCAACTGGTACAGCTGGTGATACTGCATGCTGAGTTGCCATAATAGAATGCATACTGGCGACCATTTCAGCCATGGTCTTCAGCTTGTCTTCTAATGCCGCTATCCGCTGGTCTTGATTAGATGAGCTGGAAGCGTCTGGATCATCGGTAACAGCATAAGCTGTCACCTCTCTGGCTATGGTGGAGGACATTGTTCTATCGGAACTTTCACTGTATGCATCATAGTCAGAGAAGGAGTTACCTTCCGGATGGGAAGCAGATAGAGGACTGGAAGGAAGAAGATTCCTTTGACCGATTATTTCTCGACTTCGAGATCGAGTATGTCGAAATACTCCTTCAGAAGATTCTTGGAGTAGATCTAGATACCGTTGACTTAGACGACGAGACTTGCCGTGTTTGCAATACTTCTTGCTTCCGGTATCTCGAGATGCCATATTGACAGAAGCGTATAATAGCTCATCTTCCGACATCGGTTCTGTTTTAACAAAGTTCAAACGATCGAAGACAGATCGTTTTGTTGTTTGACAACAACACTGGATAATGACTTTGTGGTTGCAGTGATGATGATCAGATGGCTGAACTGTTGATGTCGGGATTTTGTCCCGCTTTTGTCTGAGATGTTCCCGAAGATCAGGAACCATGGTAAGACGAGAAGAAGTCTGAGGAATGTATTCCTTGATAACATTTGGAACATGATTTTTGTTCTTCAAATGTTTTGTTCCTTGAGTGTACAGGGAAGTGCTCACTTCATTGTCATAAGTGTTAGGATTTTTGATCCTGGAGGTTTGCTTCTGATGTTGTTTCACCTTTGGCATCGGCTGTTTGTGTTTTACCGAAGTTGGTCTGTTGAGGTAGGCTCTTAGATCGGCAAATTCACCCCCAGGGGTTTCTATTTGAGACACTAGCAGCTTCCCTTGTCTTGATCGGGAAATCTTGAGAGTAGGAAGATCTTGGAATTCTGCTACTGGAGTAGGCAGAATGCCTCTCTGATCAGTACAAATTTTCTTGGCACGAAGGGAAGAAGAACCCTTGTCTAGAAGAATTGTACTGACAGGTGCCGAAGCACTTTCAGATTTATCTTCAACGGTAAAGACCGAAGAAGACTGAGAAAAGACCAAAGGGCCTTTTCCTTTTTGAGATGAAGGGTTAGCTAAAGAGCGTTTCCCTCTGTTGACTTCTGAGTCGTGAGACAAAGAAGCTTGAGAAAAGACTAAAGAGCCTTTTCCTTTGTTTGATGGGGCAAGAGGAATAGCCAAAAGACTACCCCCAGTGGATTGCGCAGAGGCAACAGGGAGTTTGTGAGAAGAAGAAAGACTAGCTAAAGAGCCATCTCTCTTAGGTTGCACACACACAGATTGTGCATGTGGAGTTCTTGCTATAGAGTTCTTATGCTGCACTTGAGTTGCTGGTTCATTGGACTGCGCAGGATGGATGGCAGCCAATTGCGCAAGGGGCAGAGGAGTCTTGTACTTGGATAAGGCAGAGTATGAAGTATTCTGTCCATTGATGGCAACAGATTGTGCAGGAGAAGGAGAGGCAATTTGCGCAACAGAAGACTGCGCACCAGTCTTAGCAGTAAAACTGCAGACTGTGCAACAGCTTTGATAGTAGAAGCAATGGACTACGCAGCAGCTTTGGTGACCCACATCTTGCGTACTTTACTTGTGGCAGGAGTGGACTTGGATTTGATCATGTCTTCGTAGGCAGTCTGGTTGACCTTCACAACCAGAGTCATCTGCGTCTTTCCGATAGACGCTACGTCACATTGAGTTGTCACCTTCTCGTTGGAGGAAAAAGTCGTCCCCAGCAGAGTCGCCATTTTGTTTGCAAAAACAAAAAAGTGTTTATATAAACTTTTGTAAAAGAAGATTACAATTTGAATTCTGGGAAAGTACAACTGTAGAAATCCAATCTAGAAGACGATTGCTTTATCCCTTGGACGATGTGAACTTTGAAGACGAAAACCTTTGAAGCTAACTGAAGACGAAAGTCTCTGATGAAGCGAAGGCAGAAAGCCTCTGAAGAACTGAAGGCAAAAGCCTCTGAAGAATGCAACAGTACTTTAGCAAGAACTCCTGGATTCTCTGAAGAGAATAATCTCTCTGTGTGTGATCTGATATCTATGTAGTCCTCCCCTGAAATGAAGTCTTGAAACTCTATTTGTAGAGTTCTGGAAATAACTAACTTTCAGTTATTCTGGAATTGCGCAAGGTAGATTGCGCAGGTATTGGATTGCGCAACAGAAGACTACGCAGGCAGTTGCTTGATCATGGGCCACCTATCTTGGACACTTGGCAAAACTTGATTGAAATGCGCATGGTCGTGCATAGGCAGTTACCACGTTCTGAGAAATTGATGGCATGGAGGCCACATATGCATTTGGCAGTTTGCTTTGATGGAGTGCGCAAGTATTAGACTGCGCAGGAAATAGATGGCGCAGGAGCTGAATTGCGCATACTTGGACTGCGCAGGAAGTCGATTGTGCACTAGGCTGGACAGCTGTCCTCGAGCACTGTGCTGCACAGAGAAACGAACGGTTTCCTCGTCTTTTGTGCCTGTCAGCTGTCAGAGATTTAATTTGGTTGTCAGGTAATGATGTCTCTGGCCACGTAAGCCCTACGCAATCGGAAGTGTGCGCAATTGAGCTTGCGCAGTCTGTGAGCTGCGCAATCTGCTGTCTGCGCAGTTTGCTTGAATGGTGCATATCTTGATCATCTGACTTTGTTGATTGATGCAACTTGATTTTTTAGAACCTACAAACAGGTAGAAGCTCGTGGCGCGGAGCTCGCTTGGATGCATCGAGGCACGGAGTTTCTTGGCGAGTCGAAGCGTGCGGCCGTGTGATCTGAAGACTTATATGGGACATAATGTATGGACATCGCCTTCCGAAGCTTCCGCTGACTCAAGCATTGTAATCGAGAGATGAGAGAGAGCAGAGTGACTTGTAAAATGAGAGAAAAGTCAGCACGAGAGACATGTATCTTGCGTCCACGAATGTAATCTTGTATTCAATATCAATAAAGAGCTTTCTTTTGAATGACTTGTGAATCAGTGTGCTTGTTCTAATTTCTGCTGCATGTTTCAATATTTCTGCTTGGGACTTCTGTGTGACAACCCCGTTGCCGCCGCTATAATCGGCCGTTATGGAACTGCCTTGCACAAGCGCAATCTAGGTTCGTGCGGCATCACGCCTTAGCGAGGACGATCGCTCATATAGAAGCGGGACGTGACAGCTAAGTTGCGCGAGTTGCGCAGGTGTGCTGGGTTGTGCCGTGCGTGCTGCGTGCGCAGTACGCGCAGTATGCGTTGAAGGCGCGCGGACAGCTCGTAAAATTGGCGCACTCGCGCAATTCGTGGCTTTCCACGTTCTGACTGATTCGTAACTGATCTTGGATTTGTGGATCTGACATTATGTCGTGGCACACATTTCAGATCTGGACAGTTACATCAGTAGCTATATATTCAGAGCCTCTCTTCTCTCTCAGGGCACTTCTAAGACTTCAGAAATTCACGAAGAGAGAAGAGAGAGCTGTTGTGTACCGTGTCCTTCCTCGTGCAACCGAAGTCCGTCATCATTCCGAGCCGTCCGTCTTAGAGCAATTTTTCGGAGCGTTTCAGAGTTCATTCGAACTTGCTGGTTCCTGGAAGCTGACCGTGTGGGCGGATCTAGCTTTGAGCACTGGTGTTTTTGACACCCCAGCAGGCCACCACCTTCCATCTTTCGTCTGTCACCTTCACTGCTGCCTTTAGCAATTTGGTCAGCATCTTCTTCTTAGAAGCACTGCTATCGTTTGCTACGTTTACGAAATCTTCTTAGATTTTCGTATTCCAGAATCCTTCTAGGATCTCTGTTACGCACCTTCCTTGAAGCGTTGTGTTGGAACGTTGTTCTTACAACTGTTTCATTCAATTTTTCATTAAAAAATTGTGTCCCGGTTCTAACACAAGATATCCTCATTGAGGCCATCTAGGCTGGATGACAGCCGAATGCCCGAGGAAATACCTGTATAACTGTGAATATGTGGAGTGAAGTTCGGAAACTCCATCACCACAGAAAAATTGATTTTTTTTCAACATTTTATAAACGTCGGAAAAAAAAGGTTCAAAAACGATGACATAGATTAATTTGACTTTTTTTCAACGTTTGTCGAAAATGTCGTCGTTGCCGTAGTCGAAAATTTACGATGTTTCATACAAACGTCGGTATAGATAAAGACGACGTTTACAACAACATTTAATAAACATTGAAAATTGTACAATTTCGTTGGAAACTAAACTTTCTTTTCCAATCTTTACGTTGGAAAGATATCAAACAGGTTGGCATAGATTAATCTGACGTTTCATATAAACTTCAGTGAGACAGTGATCAAGTGAAACTATTCTTCTCATTTTCAAGAACCACGTGTTGTTTGGTCAGCAGATTCCCAGCCCTACCTGGATTTTGCAGAACTTTGTTTCTGCAGGTACTTGTATCTGGAGCTAAGTCGAGCACGAGCACGAGCACGAGCACGAGCACGAGCACACGAGTTGGTCAATTGCAACGTTATAAATGGAGATAGCTTGTTTCAATTGCTGGCTGTTGTTGTTTCTTGAGCTGGTTAAGTTTTGCTGAAATTCTAGATGATATAATTTGTGTAAGTTACTCCAAGAACTTTAGTCTCGGAAAGCGGTTATGATAAAATTTAGCTACTTCACTATGACTGATGCATGGATTAGTGCACAAAGAAACTTTTGGAATTATGTGACTTAGTCTTCGATGCCGGTCGCTTTCTTTTTGACTTACGCTCTTAAGTGCCGGTTACGTTTAAATCTTTCTTTTTGTTGTAACTCATATGGCTTTTTATCTTTCATCTTCTTGTAACCTACATGATCTTTGGTCCTTTATTTCTTGATAATCCCCAACCTCTCTCCCTATATAAAGAGAGGTTGGAATAGCTTGTAAGAGGCACTTGAGTGGTTGATAATATATGAGAAAACTTCGTCTCCGTGTGTTTGAACTTTTGCCTTACGACACGTTATCAGCACTTTGCTCGTGCAACGCCGGAGACCCGACGTACCGCTCGCCTCGACGTCCGCCGACCGTTGCTCTGCGCGCACCCCGTCGCTCGTCGATCCCGCGTATCCGCAATCATTTTCTCACTTTCTTCCACCGTACGGTAAGAAATGTAATTTTTTTTAAGATGCCTACAGAAATTTTATGCTTTTCTATAGATTGGATGCATTGTGTAATTCTGTTTTTTTTGAAAGATTTCATAGGTCTTAAAGTTGAATTTTTTTATCCTTCTGGACTTCTGGATCTTTATTCCATTTTCTTCTGATAAGAGTTCATTGACCAGAATATTTAATTGACCAGAATCTTAAGAGTTCATTGACCAAAGTTCATTGACCAGAATATTTCATGATTCAGTAACGAATATTTAATAATTTGAAAAAAAAACATATATATACTTGTTAAATATTGGGTCTTTATAGTTCAAATGGATGGATTTTAAGTTTCGGAAGAAAATTTCATGATTCATGTTTTGCAATCTTTCAAGTTTTTATTATCTGTCCTTTTGCATAACCTTTCAATTCTTCAGTTATTTTCTGGGTGTGAAAGTGACTTGGCAAAGTTTTTATTTAACATTTAAAAAAAAGAGGAAAACAAATTTTTTTTTTCTTTTGTCCAATTCTACATTACTTGCTGTTTGTCTTTACTGTTTGTAATACTAATCTTGTTTTCAAAGGAAAGAAAAAAACATATTTGTTAGTTAATTTCTGAGGAAATAAATTTTTGATAGCAAATTTTTATGTTGAAAATTTTTTTTTAGATGCTAACATTTTTTTGGTAATGATGGATTTGGAGAGCCCCGGCGAGCACCTCAGTGCCATCTGCGCCCTGCCGAGCGCCTCAGTAGCAATTTCTTTATGTTACCCAGTGAATTATTGTAACAATGGGTAGTAAAAATTGTATTTTTTTTCTTGCTATTTTTTTGGCGTCGCTTCATTAGACGTCGGAAAAATAGTTGACATTTTTTTGGTGCCGCTTGCTTAGGCACCAATTCTTTTGTGTGCTGTTGCTTGTTTATGTTGTACGTTTTTTTTGCGTAATTACGAAAAAAAACTTAAAAAATTTGAAAAATGGTTTTGGCTACATAAACAAATTCTGGCACCGCCAAATTTGGGCCTCCAAAAAATAACCTTTTTGGTTAATAATTTTTCAAAGGCAACGCTCATTTTGAGCACGCACTATTGTCGCCTATTTTGCACAGTTCGCAAATAGCGTGAATTTCTTGAAAAATCTTATTTATTCTTACATTTGAAATTTTTTTTTACGAAGTATCTCCGAATAGGCTCACCTATTTGGGTATGATGTCAGAAAGAATTTGGAGCTTGGTTCTTAAGAGGTCTCTGGTGACCCTCCTCCCTAATTTTTTCGCCTGGTCATATTCATGTAGAGCTACTGAAAGGGGTTGATCGAATATTATTTTTTGCTCAAATTGTATTTATAATTATGCATTTTTGCAAGAAACTTATTGACCTCTCTATATCGGTCCGTCGATCGATATAAGATAATTTTTTAAACAAAAATCGTTTTTTCAAAACTGTTGTTTTTTTACGATTGTTTGTTGTTGCTTATACAAACCAAATCCATATAAACCTGTCGTTTTATATGTTGACTGATCAAGATTTTTTCTCCTGTTGTAGAAAAATGTCGATCAAGATTGATTTCAACATCCTTGAAGCCTCTGGCAAGAACTACTTGGACTGGACGCAAGACATCCAGAACCATCTAGATGCGCAGGGCCTCTTGGACGTCATCTATAACGAGGAAGAGCGTGAAGTGGAAGTCACTCGCTCAATGAACGCCAAAGCGATGATTCTATTCCGCAGGCATTTATCTGACGCCATGAAGTCGGAGTTCATTGAAATATCCTCGCCGAAGACGCTATGGGACTCTCTGAAAGAGCACTTCGACCACCAGAAGACCATATGGCTACCTGAAGCACGCCATGACTGGTTGAACCTGCGCTTCCAAGACTTCAAGAGTGTAACTGATTACAACAATGAAGTCTGCAGGATTCGATCACTTCTCCAATACTACGGTGAGATATTAACCGACAGTGATCTATTGGAGAAAACATACACCACATTTTCTTCCACTGACAACTTGCTCCAGAAGCAATACCGTCAGTCTAAGTTCACCAAGTTTTTCGAGCTTATCACCCAGCTTTTACTAGACGAGAAGAACAGTCTCATTTTAATGAGAAACAATAATTCTCGTCCTGCTGGAACAAAGGTAATTCCAATGCCTGATGCAAACGCTCTCCGTAGACCAAATCCACGGTGGAAACGAGACAATGGCCAGTCGTCCCAGCCAAGGAACAGAGGCGAGTTTAAGTCTCGCCATCCAAAGCGAGGTTCTAACAAGAACCAAGGACCTTTGACTCCAAGGCAGTCTCATGGTAAGAACCAACGGGCCAGTCGTCCCAAAGCGAGAGTAGAAGGCCAAGCGCCTACTCTCTGCTACAAATGTGGTGCTTATGGTCATATGTAACGGACTTGCAGAGCGACCCCCCAAGAAGTTAATAACTATCACAAGGGACACAGAGCTGAAGCAAATTTGGTCATCGAGTGCGAAAATCTAAAACTTGAGACCTCCAATTTTGTATCAGAAATGGAAGAATAAATCTTCATTTTCTATCTATGTTTGATTTAAGTCATAAAACTTTTGGTGGTTTGTATTTTCTGTTTTCTCGATAAATTAAAGTTCTATTTCGAGCACTTTCCTCCAACGTGTGACAAACTTTAATTTTTTTTACTTATAGGCATGAACCACGGGGCAGTGGATTGTCTGGTTGATAGTGGAACGACTCACACTATCTTAAGAGATAAATCATACTTTATCTCCTATACGCCTAAAGTAACCTCAGCGACAACCATTTCGGGACCCTCAATCATTGTTCAAGGTTTTGGCAAAGCTCATTTTTCGTTGTCCAATGGTACTCCCGTTGAAGTATCAGAGGCCTTATATTCTCCAAGGTCCAGTCGTACCTTACTGAGTTTTAAGGATATTCGAGGAAAACGAATTTTATGTTGAAACTGCTCGATAACATGACTTCGAGTATCTTTTCATTACCTCCACTCAGTACGGCCAAAAGCGTATCTTGGAGAAGTTGAAATGTCTTTCAAGTGGTTTGTATCTCACTACGATACAACACATCGAGAGTAATCTCATCATTCGCCGAGCGCCAGTTGATGAGAGGACTTTTATGCTATGGCATGACCGGCTGGGTCATCTAGGTCAAAAATACGATGCTTCGCACTATGAATGCATCACATGGGCATCCTCTTGGAGGAAAGAATTTCATTATAAATCCGAAAAGCCTATGCCAAGCTTGCTCGATTGGGAAGACGAATCTCAAGCCACTCCATGTGAAACCTACGAGATTGGTTTCCCAATTCCTTGAGAGAATTCATGGAGATATTTGTGGACCAATCCAACCAACATGCAGACCATTTAAGTACTTCATGGTTTTGGTTGATGCATCGACTAGATGGTCACACGTAGTGTTGTTGTCCACCCGAAACGCAGCATTTCCTGAACTCCTCGCCCAGATCATTAAGTTAAGGGCTCACCATCCAGATTATCCGATAAAGTCTATTAGACTTGATAATGCCGCGGAGTTTACATCGAAGACTTTCGATGATTATTGCATGACTTTGGGAATAAATCTTGAACATCCTGTTGCGTATGTTCATACCCAAAATGGCCTAGCAGAAGCTTTTATAAAGCGACTGCAAGTGATAGCACGGACCTTGGTTATGCGCACCAAACTCCCACTATCTGCATGGGGCTATGCAATTTTGTACGCTGCAAATTTGGTCCGTCTAAGGCCCATGGCCACCCAACCACTTTCCGCGTACCAGCTGGTTACTGGATGTGAACCTGACATCTCACATTTACGCGTGTTTGGGTGCCTAGTCAATGTTCCAATTGAGCCGATAAGGCGTTCAAAATTTGGACCTCAGAAGCGACGGGGAATATATGTCGGTTATAACTCCCCGTCCATCATTCTCTATTTAGAGTCATTGACAGGCGATCTCTTTACCGCGAGACATGCGGATTATGACTTTGATGAGGCAATCTTCCCGTCGTTAGGGGGAGAAATGCACGCTAACGTTGATGACGAACGACGTGAATTAGCATGGCATGTGCCCGCTGTTGCTCATCATGATCCCCCCTCTGTACATAGTGATAAGGAAGTACAGAGGATTCTAGGTCTGCAAGATATTGCAAATCAAATGCCAGACGCATTTAGCGACCTAGCAAAAGTCACGAGATCAATTATACCTGCTGCAAATGTGCCTGCAAGGATAGACTGTCACGCCCCGAGTCGACAAACCGTTCGTCCCCGATGTTATTTGCCGATTCGATCGTCCTCGCTAAGGCGTGATGCCGTACGAGTTTGGAGTTGCACTCGTACAAGGCAAGAACATTAAGTTGCATTTGATATTAATACGCCAAGTTGAAACTTCATAATTCACATCAGATTTTAAGACGCAGTATAGGAAGATATAAATACTTTTCATTCATAGCTTGAAACGAAGTGCAAGTCGTAATTTACATTGGATGCCGTTGCAGCTACATTGATTGAAAACAGAAAGAAATACATTCGACAAGCTGCCTAAACTAACACTTGCCGTTCCATATATTTGCCCCTTTATACAAAGCCGTCGATTGAATTGGCTTCAAAATACTTCAGCATAGGAAGAGCTTCAAAGCGCCTCTCCGCACTTCAGCTTCCGTTTAGTTGGGAGCGCCCGTCGCACCTGGAGAAAATTGGGGGAATGGGATTAGCACACTTGAGTGGACGAGACGAACCCACTCGTCTAAACTGACTCTGATTGATAGGGTAGGCATGATTTAGATTTGTCTTTCTATTAGAACTAAATGAATTCAGTTCATATTTGATAGCCATCTTTGAATAATAAAGCGTACAGGAAACATAGCAGTTTATCATATTTTTTTACCACGACCGTGCTCGTCCCTGCATAAAAAACATAGATAATATTTACCCTGCATAAGACAATAGGTGAGCATGCTACTATCTTATATGCGGTCATTGATGTTACACATCACGTGGGACTATCTCAATGGCATTTCGGCCCGCTCAGTCTAGGTTGCAAGTGACTGACGGTCCCGAAATGCATCAGTGCCGAAGCACGATTAATCATTCCCCTAGGTCGAGTCGATTCCGATGTCCCGGATATCGATTCGAGGAAAATATCAACTTGTGCACAAGCTGTCCATGACCATGCTGTCACCTCCGTTTCTCGTATTTCATATTCATGCTCGTAATTGGATTTTTTTGGCAGGTATTTTTATTTTCTCGACTTGCGAATTTTTGGGTTTCTCGTAAATAGGTTTATGGCATGGCTTGGTTTTATTTTGTGGAGAAGGTTTGGTTTGGTTTGGTTCAACATGCATTGGAACACCTTAGCCTATGCTCCACCCTCAATACACCACAACCCACCCTCATTAAAACTCCACCTACCATTCTCTCTCCTCATTACTTTCTCCATTAATTTCTAACTCCTTCTTCCTTCTTCCACACAACATCCCACCCATAGGCAAGTGCACCTTGCCACCACATGAGGACCTATTTTTATTTGTCAATTAGCTTAATTAGATGATTTGGAACAACATTAGAACTTGACATTTTATGATTTGGAGTCTCCATTGTTCTAGATCTAAGTTTTCTCTATTTTCGGATTTACATGGTTTTGATCTATTTTAGTTGATATTTTGTGGGTTTTTATGCTTCCATGTGGAAGAGAATTCGATTTTACTCAAGTTAGAACTTTGAAAATCTAGATTTGGTTTTGATTTGGCAAAGATAGGAAGAATTGAAGTTCTTGGTGTTCTTGGACTTGCTCTCAGGAAGAACACCCTTCTTCCAAAAAGACAGCGTATGGACTTCATACGTCTCCTCTTCCAAAAAGGCAGCGTATGGACTTCATACGTCTCCTCTTCCAAAAAGGCAGCGTATGGACTTCATACGTCTCCTCTTCCAAAAAGGCAGCGTATGGACTTCATACGTCTCCTCTTCCAAAAAGGCAGCGTATGGACTTCATACGACTCCTCTTCCAAAAAAGGCAGCTTATGGACTTCATACGTCTCCTCTTCCAAAAAGGCAGCGTATGAACTTTATACGTCTCCTCTTCCAAAAAGGCAGCGTATGGACTTCATACGACTCCTCATCAAGACAGTTGCCCTATGATGATTTGGTTTATTCTTGAACTTGGATTCTCTTTTGTGGTTTGGTTTTGAGATCTTGTTTCACAAGCACGACTATCTTGATCCAACACGTCCTGACACGATTTTCAGTAGTGCTATGACTAGTACGGTTTACGTGATTTCTGTGATTTATGATCTTGGTACTCTCTGATCTTTTGATAGTGACCCGATGAGGTGCTCTTGACTTGTAAACTTGATAACTTGATAGTGGCCCGTGGCGGCTCACTCCTGACTTGTAATATGTAACTTGACTTGATGCTGTTGCGACAGCTAACTTAGCTTGTAACTTGACTTCCTCTGACACCGTGGGTGCTCCTGCTTGCTTGTGCAAACCACTTGTCTTGTCTTACATCATGTCTAGGACGTGACTCCCTGGTTTCCACGGTCAGGGATTCACACTAAATATGGATTAGGCTAATGACTAGATCAAACTGTAGTTCATAGAGGATTTCCAGTCACAGGCAATCTCGTTATTTGGACGCTTTAATTGGACTTGTAGCTTGCCGACGAGTAGAGCACATTTCCAGCACACTGTCATGTGTTACACCCTCTAAGTCACCTAAGGGTATATCGTCTCCAGGGCGATGTACCCAACCATACTCTCAACCTGCGAAAGGATAACTGGATGGTCTGCAGGACTTGGGACTGGGAATTCCTCACTTGCATCTTGTTAGTAACTAGGCTTGTGATAACCCTAGTTAGTTAAAGTAGTAAGCCGTAGCGTTGCTTGGCCGCTTGTGAATGGATGGTGTCTAGCCTTGTCTAAGTCTCGTCTAGTCCCTGTACCTGGTACTCCTAAGCATGATTGTTTTATTTATCTTTAACAATAAATGGTAGAGACAAGGTGCTATTCAGGCGAAGGATTACGACCCCGGTCCTTGTTTGGTTTACAGGTTGTAACCTGACTCCCAGAATGGTTCCACGTCCCTAGTCATTTATTGCCCTATTATACTTTTATTACTTGTACCTTTCTTCTATTTCTTATGTTCTGATATGCTGGTTTTCGTTCTTATTTTGTGGCCTCCCTTGTGGTACTTGCTCTTTCTGGGGTTTGACCCAGCTGGTTTTGTGTGGCCAGATTTCGGAGCAGCTCCCGAGGATCTACCGAACCTCCAGCCTAATGGTGACAACTAGACGGAACCCGGGCAACGAGTGGGTTTTCTTTTTTTGTTTCCCCCACTTATATGTAAATTTATTCTTTTGAGGCGTTTAGCCGACGAGCACCTGTTAGCTCGATGCACATTTACTTACTGTCTGCCTACGGGCTGTAACATGATTGGCAACCTAGGGTTGATCATGTATGACTAAAACTCTTGCTAGTCCTCACATTTTGTAGACTAGCTTCATGATCAGCTGAATATGTAATGTTTCGGACACCTTACTATTGTATATTTGGTGATCTTATATCTTGTAACTATATTTACTTGCTTGTGATTGAGACTCTAGGCTTGTTATTGACCATAAGAGACTGTTGGCTTGTAGATAAATCCTCATATATCTAGACAGCCGTGACCGTATAATGGAGTGGATTCTATTTCATTATATATAGCTGGCTATGTCTGTCCCCGCTCTCCAGTATTCTGGTTCTGGGGCGTGACACATGCTAATGCGTGAACAGTTTATATATGCGAACAGTTTTGTATAGCGCGGACAGTATTGAACGACATTATCATTTTCCCCCAACTCATGCACGTTTCATTTTCTCCAAGCCGTACACCCGATTTAGCGTCCCGTAGGCACCAAATTGTCCGAGGCATCTTAACCCATAATCGACGTTTCGTATTATTTTGCAGCACTTGAAATAGTCTATCTTTTTATGTAAACCTTAACCTTTTCGGGTTATGTGATAAAACTTGTATTTTTCCAGAGTAGAACACTCTAAATCGATACGTTTTCCCGAGTTCTTGACTTAATGGATTGGCATGCAATTAACTTGGCATCGTTCGATTTGAATGAATTCGAGGCAAGGAATTAGTTTGCAGGACGGAGTAGAAAAGAAGGGGCCGAATCATCCACCGATTACTTTGCTTTCGTGTCGGTCGTCGAAGCGCTACGCAACATCAATCCTTAGTTATGCGAGCTCCTGCAGTGGCACAAACGCTTGTTAGAATTTCATTCTTTTCTCCTTGCATCGAAATTGTAATTGCATCCATGAAAACGACGCGAAAGCACTTCAACAAGCCCAGCGGCAAAGCTCCAAGAAAACATACAGCGGTCCGGTCCCGTCGAAGGGACTCATATAGAGAGCTCACTCGTCGAGACGCAGCCCGCTGCATCTAGGACTTATTCCAACGGAAGTCGTTCCATGAGTTGGATCGATTCTCGTATCTTCCGTCCAAATCGATTTGAATCGATGCCGCAAGGCGTTAACGTTTACCAAGCTTAGCAATCGAGTCAGATGGCCATCTAAGTTCCCGGCCGATCTGACTCGGCGCTAGCATATTATGAAATTTCGTCGCCTATCGAAAGTGGGGCGCTACATAATATACCACTAAGAAAAAGTTTCGTCCCGAAACTTAAGAACAAGGGTCTGACCTTAATTTTTTTAGAGAAATAACGCAGGATACTTCTCTTTCATCTCTGCCTCCATCTTCCACGTCGACTCCTCGACTGAATGGTTCCACCATAGCACGCAGACCAAGGACATCGACCGATTGCGCAGCACCTTCTCCTTGCATTCCAAGATTTGAATAGGCTCCTCCGAGTAAGACAAGTCATTACGTAGCTCCAACTGATCGAAGCTAACCACATGGCTTGGATCGTGCACGTATTTTCGAAGTTGTGAAACGTGGAAAACTTCGTGCACATCAGCCAAGGCAGGAGGTAGTGCGATCCGATAAGCAACCGTCGCAACTCGCTCGATGATCTCGAAGGGGCCTACAAATCTCGGACTCAACTTGCCTTTCACGCCGAACTGCATCACCCCGTGCATGGGCGTTACCTTCAGAAACACATGGTCCCCGACCAAGAACTCTAGCGGTCGTCGACGAAGATCTGCATAGCTCTTTTGTCGACTTTGCGCGATGCGAAGTCTATCTCGAATCAAGCGGACCTTTTCGACGGCCTGCTCTACCAGTTCCGGCCCAAGCACTTGTCGCTCTCCGACTTTGTCTCAGCATATCGGCGAACGACACTTCCGCCCGTAGAGCGCTTCGTATGGAGCAATCCGAATGCTTGACTGATAACTGTTGTTATACGCAAACTCCGCAAGCGGCAAATGCGTATCCCAACTAGTCATTAGGTCGATCGCACACAGGCGCAACATATCTTCTAAAATTTGATTCACCCTCTCCGTCTGACCGTCTATTTGGGGATGGTATGCGGAGCTAACATTTAGTTTGGTCCCCATCGCCGCTTGTAGGCTCGTCCAGATACGCGATAGGAATCGCCCGTCTCTGTCCAAAATTATTGAGGCCGGCACCCCATATAGTCGAACAATCTCGTCGACGTAGATTTGCGCTAACCGATCGACGCTCCATCCTACTTTGATTGCGATGAAGTGAGCCGACTTGGTCAATCTATCAACAATGACCCAAATCACATCATTCTCCCGTGGCGTCTTCGGAAATCCCACAATAAAATCCATAGAGATGTTGTCCCACTTCCACTCGGGAATGGGGATGTTCTGCAGCTCTCCGCCTGGCCTTTGGTGTTCCGTCTTCACTTGCTGACACGCCATGCTCTGCGATATGAAAGTACCCACGTCTTTCTTTATGCCGTGCCACCAGAAGTTTGTGCGCAAGTCCTTGTACATCTTGGTGCCTCCAGGATGTAACGAGTACTTCGCATAGTGCGCCTCCGTCTGAATTTCTTTTCTGAGTTCGGCAGCTTCGGGAATGCAGAGCCTTCCCTTTAGTCGCATCATTTCGTCTCCGTCTTCCGCAAAGTCAGTCGCCTTTCCCGTTGAAATCAGCTTGCGCATCTTCTTCATGAATGAGTCGTCCTTCTGCACGGTCTTTATCTTGCTAAGCAGGCTCGATTCTAACTTCATCTGAGCTAGGTGCAGGCGTCGATACTCAATTCCAAGTTCGATACCCATCGCTTCAAGGTCCCGCCGTATCTCCTTGTTTATGGCTAGTGTTCCCATAAACATTCTGCTAAAATCGTCGGCTACAACGTTTCCCTTGCCCGGCATATACTCGATCGTTAGCTCGTAATCTTTTATGAGTTCGAGCCAACGTAGCTGTCGTAGATTGAGCTCTCGTTGCGTAAACAAATATTTTAGACTTTTATGATCCATATAGATTCTGCAAGCCACACCATAGAGATAGTGCCGCCAGAGTTTCAACGCAAACACGATCGCCGCCAATTCTAAGTCGTGCGTCGAGTAGTTTTTCTCGTGTTGCTTCAACTGCCATGAAGCGTAGAGATGACTTTATCTCTCTGCATGAGTACGCACCCGAGGCCAGTTCCCGATGCGTCTGGAAGTGCAATGATCGGAGCTGAAACGAGCCGTTGCTTCAACTCTAGAAAGCTGGATTCACAGTCGTCGCTTTATTCAAATACTACTCCCTTCTGGGTGAGGCGAGTCAGAGGCGACGCTAGTTTCAAAAAGCTTCGCACAAATCTTCGATAGTAGCCCGCTAGGCCCAGGAAACTCCGAATATCGCTAGCCGAGGCAGGTCATTTCCACTCTACCACAGCTTCAATCTTCTTTGGGTCCACCGCGACACCTTCGGCAGAGACTACATGTCCGAGGAATGTCACGCTACTCATCCAGAACTCGCACTTACTCTGCTTGGCATATAACTTGTTTTCACGCAGCGTCTGCAAGACCGTCTTCAAGTGCTCTGCGTGCTCTTCTCGACTCTTGGAGTAGACAAGGATGTCGTCGATGAACACGACTACAAATTTGTCGATTTGAGGTCAGAAGACTCGGTTCATCAGATCCATGAACGCGGCTGGGGTGTTCGTCAAACCGAACGGCATGACTAGGAATTCGTAATGACCATATCGAGTGTGGAAGGCGGACTTCGATACGTCGTCGGACTTGATCTTCAATTGGTGATAGCCGGAGTGAAGATCGATTTTCGAAAACACAGACGCGCATTGCATTTGGTCAAACAAGTCGTCGATTCGCGGCAAAGGATACTTGTTCCGTCCGGTCGCCTTGTTGAGTTCCCGATAGTCGATGCATAGCCGTATCGACCCATCTTTCTTCTTCACGAACAATACGGGAGCTCCCTACGAAGAGACGCTAGGACGAATAAATCTGCGGTCTAGCAACTCTTGTAATTGTACCTTCAGCTCCTTCAGTTCTGCTGGAGCCATTCGGTAAGGCGCCTTTGATATCGGCCGTGTATTCGGAAAGGTGTCGATGCTGAATTCAATTTCTCGATCCGGCGGCATCCCAGGCATCTCTTCAGGAAAAATGTCGAGAAAATCTGCCACAACATCAGTCTGCAATGCGTTTGTATTATCCTTCCGCGTGTCTCGAACTGATGCCAAGTATCCCGTGCAGCCGGAACGCAGCATACGCCTCACCGAGATTGCCGATACCACCATTGCTGTCTTCGAGACCGTTCCGCACGAATATGAGAACTCTGTCTCGCCAGAAAGACGAAACACCACTCTCTTCTCCGCGGACTCGATCGTTGCACGACAAGCGCCCAACCAATCCATGCCCAGGATTATGTCGTACTCTTTGATGTCTAGTACGACGGCGTCCAAGGATAGATATCTTCCCCCGATGCAAATGTGGCCGTCCGTACAAATAAAGTTTGCAGGCATATCGACTCCCGACGGAGTACTAACGCTAATATTTATATCTAGCGATTTCATATCTATTTTATTTTCTTTCACAAAATTAGTAGATATAAAGCTATGCATCGCACCCGAATCGAATAACACTCGAGCAGGTATATTTTTGTAGAGTAATATACCTGTTACAGCGGTATCGGACGTGAACGCCTCATCCCGAGTTAATGCATGCACTCGGCCTTGAGCCCCATGGCGTTGATTCTGCTGGTTTACGGGCACCGCATTCGCGCCTTGCAGCATCGGTGCTTTATGCGGATTCGGAACATTCCTTGGTTGGTTGGTTTGATTCGAAGCTTTCTGCGGGAAATACGTTGCTATGTGGCCTACCTCGCCATACTTGAAGCAGGCTCTTGTTAAGCAATCGGTGGTTCGGTGCCCACGCCTACCGCATCTACTGCTATGTGGTCCGCTCCGATTATCAAATGTGTTCGGATGTTTAGATATTCCCGATCCCCCGACATCGTTAGGACGCTTGTTGAAGTTGTTACGAACGACAGGCACGGCCCTTTGTGACATACGGCCAAAGATCCGCTCGCTATCAAGGGCGGCATTATAGGATTCACGGTAGGTACGACACTTTTGGTTCATGACGTCCCTTCGCAGTTCGTCGTTTAGGCCTTGCTGGAAACGTTCACACCATGCTTCCTTGCTGGGCAGGAAGGCGCCGGCAAACTTCGCCAGCTTTGAGAAGCTTGAGTCATAATCGTCGACAGACATATTTCCCTGTTGCAGCATCATGAACTCGTCTTCTTTCTGGCGACGGACGGCGCGAGGGACATATTGTTCAAGGAATGCTTCCTTAAATATCTTCCAGGAAATCGTTGCGTCTGTATCGGCTTCGTAGATTTCCTACTTTTTAGCCGCCCACCAGTCGTACGCCCTCAGCTGCAGCTGTAACGTCGCAAAAGCTACCCTCTGGGACCCTTCAATGCTAAGCAGATTAAATAGGTCCTCAATCTCCGCGAGCCACCCCACTATCACATCGGGCTCCGCTCGGCCGTTGAACTTCGGCGGGTTCATTTTACGGAACTCCTTTACTTTGAGCATGGAAGACGAGTCTATCATTTGTGGTTGGACTTCTTTCTCGACTTCATCTTGATTCGCGTCCTTCTCCTCGAGTACCTCATCCGTATCTTTGGTACGGCCCGCCATTCTGCTTACTATTTGTGTCAGGGCGTTCATCTGCTTCTGCTGCGCATCAAATTGGGCTTTGAATTGCATCTGAAGCTGTTGCTGCTGCAGTTCCATCAACTGTAGCATCTTCTTTATAGTCGTCTCGTCAGGGCCAGTGCTTTTTGTGCTCGATGTACTATCCACGGTTTGGGTTGTCGTGTCGGTATTGTTCCTTTTCTTAGTCATTTCTACAAAACAGAGTAAACTCGTTAGTATTTTTCAAAATATCTACGGGCTTACCTGTATGGAACTTTTATTTCACGCAGCCTGCCGACAAGCATTCAATTGAGCCGTCGCAACGGACATTCCAACAATGAAACATCTTTCGAAAATCTGAGAAAACATAATTGTGCTCTGATACCAATTTGTCACGCCTCGAGTCGACAAACCGTTCGTCCCCGGTGTTATTTGCCGATTCGATCATCCTCGCTAAGGCGTGATACCGTACGAGTCTGGAGTTGCACTCGTACAAGGCAAGAACGTTAAGTTGCATTTGATATTAATACGCCAAGTTGAAACTTCACAATTCACATCAGATTTTAAGACGCAGTATAGGAAGATAGAAATGCTTTTCATTCTTAGCTTGCAACGAAGTGCAAGTCGTAATTTACATTTGATGCCATTGCAGCTACATTGATTGAAAACATAAAGAAATACATTCGACAAGCTGCCTAAACTAACACTTGCCGTTCCATACATTTGCCCCTTTATACAAAGTCGTCGATTGAATTGGCTTCAAAATACTTCAGCATAGGAAGAGCTTCAAAACGCCTCACCGCACTTCAGCTTCCGTTTAGTTGGGAGCGCCCGTCGCACCTGGGAGAAATTAGGGAAATGGGATTAGCACACTTGCTAAGTGGACGAGACGAACCCACTCGTCTAAACCGACTCTGATTGATAGGGTAGACATGCTTTAGAGTTGTCTTTCTATTAGAACTAAATGAATTCAGTTCATATTCGATAGCCATCTTTGAATAATAAAGCGTACAGGAAATATAGCAATTTATCATATTTCTTACCACGGCCGTGCTCGTCCCTGCATGAAAAACAGAGATAATATTTACCCTGCATAAGACAATAGGTGAGCATTCTACTATCTTATATGCGGTCATTGATTTTACACATCACGTGGGACTATCTCAATGGCATTTTGGCCCGCTCAGTCTAGGTTGCAAGCCCGACTAACGGTCCCGAAATGCATCAGTGCTGAAGCACGATTAATCATTTCCCCTAGGTCGAGTCGATTCCGATGCCCCGGATATCGATTCGAGGAAAATATCAACTTGTGCACAAGCTGTCCATGACCATGCCAATGTGTGAACAGTTTATATATGCAAACAGTTTTGTATAGCACGGACAGTATTGAACGACATTATCATTTTCCCCTAACTCATGCACGTTTCATTTTCCCCAAGCCGTACACCCGATTTAGCGTCCCGTAGGAACCAAATTGTTCGAGGCATCTTAACCCATAATCGACGTTTCTATTATTTTGCAGCACTTGAAATAGTCAATCTTTTTTATGTAAACCTTAAACTTTTTGGGTTATGTGATAAAACTTGTATTTTTCCAGAGTAAAACACTCTAAATCGATACGTTTTCCTGAGTTCTTGACTTAGTGGATTGGCATGCAATTAACTTGGCATCGTTCGATTTGAATGAATTCGAGGCAAGGAATTAGTTTGCGGGACGGAGTAGAAAAGAAGGGGCCGAATCACCCACCGATTACTTTGCTTTCGTGTCGGTCGTCGAAGCGCTACGCAACGTCAATCCTTAGTTACGCGAGCTCCTGCAGTGGCACAAACGCTTGTTAGAATTTCCTTCTTTTCTCCTTGCATCGAAATTGTAATTGCATCCATAAAAATGACGCGAAAGCACTTCAACAAGCCCAATGGCAAAGCTCAAAGAAAACATACAGCGGTCCGATCCCGTCGAAGGGACTCTTATAGAGAGCTCACTCGCCGAGACGCAGCTCGCTGCATCTAGGACTTATTCCAACAGAAGTCGTTCCATGAGTTGGATCGATTCTCGTATCTTCCGTCCAAATCGATTTGAATCGATGCCGCAAGGCGTTAACGTTTACCAAGCTTAGCGATCTAGTCAGATGGCCATTTAAGTTCCCGGCCGATCTGACTCGGCGCTAGCATATTATGAAGTTCCGTCGCCTATCGAAAGCGGGACGCTACATAGACGTCCCTGAGAGACGCCATGTTCCTGTGAAACATGTTGCTCCGGTCGAACCCGCCGAGCAAAGGACGCTGCCATCGGCCGTCCAGTCCGCCGCTATTTCCAAGAAGAAGGGAAGACCGGTTGGTTCCAAAGATGTTCTGCCCCGAAAGCGGAGAAATCTTGTTAAAAATGTTTTGCCATATGAGATCATTAAGGATCACGGCGATGTATTAGAAGAGCGCGTTCCAGATGAAACGTCTATTCCTAATCATGCCGATAACCTCAAAATATCCATCGAGTATGCTAGCTTAGACGATATTTTGAAGCGAAACAAAACTGTCATCGATGATGTGTTCATATACTCAGTGGCCACTGACATTATGAACAATGATGACATGGAACCTCGTAGTGTTACTGAGTGTCAACGACGAACGGACTGGTCACAATGGAAACAAGCAATCCAGGCTGAACTAGACTCCTCAGCGAAAAGAAGCGTGTTTGGACCTGTTGGAGCCTGTTGCTCCAACACCACCCAATGTTAAACCAGTTGGTC
This sequence comes from Iris pallida, assembly GCA_029216955.1. NCBI lineage: Eukaryota > Viridiplantae > Streptophyta > Magnoliopsida > Asparagales > Iridaceae > Iris > Iris pallida. Next base: position 9,900,848 of record JANAVB010032819.1, on the reverse strand, counting down.
ACAAATGGGTTTTCCTAAGGAAGCGTAATGAGAGAAATGAGATTGTGCGATACAAGGCTCGCCTTGTTGCGCAAGGCTTCTCACAACGCCCTGGAATTGATTATGAGGAGACGTATTCTCCCGTAATGGACGTCATAACGTTCCGCTACTTAATCAGTTTAGTAGTTTCCGAAAAACTGAATATGCAGCTCATGGATGTGGTCACAGCCTATCTCTATAGGGATCTAGACACAGAGATATACATGAAAGTCCCTGAAGGACTAAAGATGCCTGATTCAAGTAGTTCCCGACCACGAAATGCGTTCTCGATTAGACTGAGGCATTCGCTATATGGATTGAAATAATCCGAGCGAATGTGGTATAACCGCCTAAGCGAATACTTGATCGGTTTGGGATACGTTAATAACGAACTTTGCCCATACGTGTTCATAAAAAAATCTACTTCAGGATACGCAA
>JANAVB010032819.1:9830392-9895392 GCA_029216955.1 Iris pallida | reverse complement strand
TCTAGGTCAAATCTAAGTCACTGGTGACTATTAGTTGACTTTTAGTCAACTGTCCAAGTTAGATGGAATTTGGGACTAAATTGGCCAAAGTGTTGACCCATAGTTGACTTTTAGCCTAAAAAGTCAACCGTGGTCAACCGGGGTCAAGACTAGGTTTAGACGGCTAATTCTGCTTACTACCAATCCCTACAACCCATATCCAAGTCCATCTTGGACTCGGAAACCCAAATCTTGGCCGTGGGCCAAATCCCTATTTTACCCCTAAAAAGGGTAAAATTCTACCTTCGGCGATTGTCCCGTTAGCCTACCTACGCTAGTTATTTTGACCCGATCTCCCTAGGGTAGTATGATAGTAGCCTATACATATATTATCTACCAAAATACCTAGGTAACGCGGACATCCAGTCCACGATACGGCCCGTTGCAGATATCTCGAATATTTCGAGATACGCGCTGACACGACGCGATACCGGCGTCCTATGACCCCGATTTCCACTCGGGAGCTTACCCGCAAAATTTAAATCACGTAACCTAGGCCTGCGTCAAGTTTCGTCGCGATTCGACGCTCCGGGCTCAATTTCGCCCTCTAACCCGATTTCTACTAAAAACCCCTCTTTTTGGTCTCGCACCCAACCTCTTCTTTAACCCTCTATTCTAGTTCTTCCTCTTCTTAACTTCTTTTTCTTATTCTCTTAAATCTAATTCCTCCTCATACTCCTCCTTCCTACTCTCTTCTTTTTGATCTTTTCTAATTTCTCTCATTCCCTTTCTCAACTCTATTCTTCTTCTTTTCACTTCTTCTAAATTCTTTTCCTTCCTCTTTCTTACTAATTTCCTTATCTATCTATCTATCTATCTATCTATATATATATATATATATATATATATACATATATATCTACCTATATATACATTTATGTATATAACACTAGGGGGGGTTTATGGTGTACAGGGGGTGAATGGGGGGGAGGGGGGGGGGGGGGGGGAGGAGCTGCCAATGGCAGCTCCTGCTGCTGCCATTGCTACTGCTAGTTGCTGCTACTGCAGCTCCTGCAGCTGCTGCTGCTCTTCCTTCTTCTCCTCCTACTTCACTCCTTCCTCTACTCTCTCTATATATATATCAAATACATATATATATCTATCTATCTCTATATCTCTATATCTATTTATCTATATATATCCTTATATCTAATCCTCTAACCTCCCATCTATATATATATATACACACACACACATCTCTACATATATACACACACACACATATACATATTATATATATATATATATATATATATATATATATATATATATATATATATATATATATATATATATATATATACACATATACATCTATATATATCTCCACAACCACACACACAACCACACTCATTCCCTCATTCCCACCACTCTCTACACACACACACAAATACATATTTACATATATTTTCATATATATATATATATATATATATATATATATATATATATATATATATATATATATATATATATATATATATATATATAGATATATACATACATACATACATATATACATACACATATACCATATATATATATATATATATATATATATATATATATATATATATAATATATATATATATATATATATATATATATATATATATATATATATATATATATATATATATATACCATATATATATTATACCATTAAATCATACCAAAAACCCCTAATAACTCTAACCTAATTTTAGGGGAAAATCCTACAAATAGAGGGCAAAGTGTAGAGAATTGAATTCTCTACACTTAATGTGAATGACAAGAATGGAAATGAGTAATATTTGGGGATTTAAGGGCTTACCTAAGCTTGTGCTTGGAGGAGGAAGATGACTTGAGAAAAGAAAAGGAATTTGTGGGAGAGAAAGTTTACTTTGTGAAGAAGTAACAGGGGGGGGGGGGTTTATGCCATGGCCGGCCACCTCTATGGGGCTATTGGGTTGGGATCCAATAGCCCCAACCCACTAGACTTTGGTTTTTGGGTTTATTTGAATTCGGGTTGGTTCGGTTTGTTTCGGTTGATTCTAAATGACTAATTAAGTCTCTAAAATGACTAATTAAGCCATGGAAATTGGGTCAATAATTTGTAGCCTAATTACGATGTCATGTGGGCCAAGCCCAGCTAGTATGTGGGTCCCACTAGGGTCCAGGCTACCCGGGTCTCCAAATTGAGTCCGAATTGGATAAAATTCAAACCGACTCAAATAAATTACTAAAAATCATATAAATTCACATAAAATTCCTAAAATATTATAAAACTTGAAAATGACGAAAATACCCCTAATTTGAAAACTGGGGGTGACACCTAGAGCCCCTGCAAATCCTTCTCTCTAAGGGGACCTTTGATATGCGAAATTTTTTGTATGCCATGAAAATTTTATTATTGAAATTGCTATTCTCAAGTTTGGTTTACCCAATTAAACTTTATTCCTAAAATAATGAATATGGACAAATTGTTTACCCATGAAACAATAAAAATCTTGTCCCTACCAAATAGATGGGTATTTTCTTTCGTTACCTGGAAATAAAATTAACCAAAAGTTCACATATTTATAATTTTTGTCATTGAAGTTTTTGAAAAAAAAAATCACGATCGGATCTCTCTCTCTCTCGCTCGATCGAAAACTTCTGATCGAACCTCGACCGTGTTGCCCTTTCCGTCGCCTTCCTCCACCTCCAGCTCGACGAGACCAAGCAGAGCTGGCTCTTAGCCGGCCCCTACAACCACTCCTCCAAGAAGAAGAATAAGTACGTCGATCTCGGCTGCCTCCTCGTTAGTCGCCGCCTCTTCCTCTGGGTCCTCGAAGCCCTCCTCGTTGCCGTCCTCCTCGTCGCCGCCCTCCTCTCCGCCGTCATAACCCTCCTCATCAGGACCCTCTCCCGTCGCCACACACTACCCGAATATCACCTTTTAGCGAGGCCAAAAAACGTCGCTAAAATGGATGAAAACGTCGCTAAGTTCTTTTTTTGACGTATTTAGCGACGTTTTATTGTTTTCGCGAAAAGCCTGGTCGCTAACAGGGAAAACGTCGCTCTTACCGACGAATAAATACGTCGGTAATCCTGGAATATTTACCAACGTTCACCGGCGTACCGTTGGCAATATAGCAACGTTTATTACTGTAATGCCTGTTGTTTGTATTACGTATTTAGAATACGTGTACGTATTTTATCTGTATTGCATGTCTCCTTGCCTGGATTATTGGGTATTTCATTCATCTTGGTTCAGGTTGGCTTGGTTCGGTTTGGGGTTGCTTTTGGTTCATCATAAACCAAGGGGTGAACCCTTACCTACCACCACCACTACCATTTATTAACCCCCACTTCTTTCTCTCTCTTCACTACTCTTCATCTTCTCCTCCATTAACTCTCCACCTACCAGGAAGAGAGCTTAGGCAAGTGCAGCTTGCTTCGCGAAGGAACTCCGTTTTTATTGTTCCATTCTATTCCTCTCGAGATTCTAACATTCTTTAGTACTTGGCATTTTCGATTTCTGTAAGCCCCTGAATTTAGGGATTATTTTTTTCAATTTTATAATTCAATTATTGCAATAGATATTATTATTTGTTTATTCTTTGATTTAATGCTATCTACCGTGACTTGGATTTCTAGATCATCAGGGATGCCAGTCTCTGGAAACTTCCTTCTTGGAGTTTATAGTAGACGAGATTATCTTCATATTGATATTTCGTGTCTCACTCGAACTTGTTTCCTTGTACTCTTTTTGCTTCGCGCAACTTCGATCAACTTAGACCAATTAATCATTGATTAATTATTTCCACTTTTATTTTTGATCTTCATTTGCACGTTACCGTTACTTTTAATTTAGGAGCACCAGACCAGTCGTTTTTTCAGAACCAACTGGTCATGCCTGATCTACTCGAGACACTCTTCACCCATAACCTTCGTGTCCCACTCAGACACTCTATTTTGTGCTCCATTTCCTTCGCACAACTTTCGGTTCAATTTAGGCCAATTAGTTATCTACCGTAAAACCTGATTTATTTTTCAATTTAATTTCGGGACCTGACATCGACCCAACCTAGTCGACTCCAAATATGGACATGGCCCACATGAAGCCTACTACCCGTCTGTCACTTGTGTCCCATTTATTTGACTCCCCGCATGTTATTTATTTATCCATAATTATAAATCCCTATTTTTAATTCAAATATTGCACCCTGTCCGATTTTGGCCCGACCCGGCTCTACCGAACTCGAACCCAAGCTCTATGTTTCCCTCTCATGACTACTCAATTACCCCACAAGAATTTCCTATTTTGAAAATATTTCTTTCTCTCTCTACTTATTAAATATCTTAAATATCTCATATATATTTTATATATATATATATATATATATATATATATATATATATATATATATATATATATATATATATATATATATATATATATATAATTCTCTCTCTCCCCCATTAAAACACAACACACACCTCACCCCCCTCTTTTACATCACAGCACACCCTCCCATGTGGCCGGACACACTCTCTCCCTCTCTCTACTTTCTCTCTCTCATTAATATCTATTTCTCTCTCTCTTTCTTCAATAACACACCATCACCAATAACACATCTCTCTCTCCCTTTCTAATTCATACAGCCCCCATGGCCGAGAGGCCCACCCGAGCACCACCTCTCCATCCCCGAGCTTCTCCCTTCTCCTCCTCCCTCCTCACTTCTTCTTCTTCTTCACTTCTTCTTCATAGTCTAACACACTACCACCACCAACATCTCACACTACCACCTCCTCTACATTTTCTTCTCCTTCACCATCCTCTATGGTCGAGCCTTCACCAGCCGAACCACCACCCCGCGCGGCCCGTCCTGCCACCGAGCTCTACCCTACCGCCGATACAGCCGCACCGCAGCGCCATGGCCATGTCGCCGTGCAGCAGCAGCTGCAACTGCAGCCAACAGCGGCAGCAGTGCGCCACCACAGCGTGCACGAGCCCCCGCAGTTGGCGCACCGCCGCGACCAACCGCCGTCGCCGTCGGCCACCCCAACGGAGAAAGTTTCAGAATTCGTGCTTCGAGCAGCGACTTCGCACCAATTTTCTGGACAATCCGACCGTTGGATCAGTGATTTCCTCGCTCCATCTCAATATCGATATATAGCACTTCACTCTCCTCAATTTTCGTCCGTTAATTTTGTCGTTTGATACCTCATAACTGGCCACCAAGTTGACGTTTTAATTGAACTGTTTTTGGACAGTTTCGTGATGCCAACTTCGCGGGTTCGTATCTTCATCGTCACAGCTCCGTTTTGTATGCCACCAGTTCCGGTGCACAGCTGGTATAACCCTATTCCTGTCCCCTTTAGATTTTATTTCAGTTTGAGCTTGTTAGGTCGGTCGAATTCGACGCCAAAGTTGGCCGTTCAAATTCTTAGTGTTGCACTTGTAAAATTCTATTTTTGAACCCGGAACTCCGAATTCGATTTTTGACACGACCAGTAGACTCATGGCGTCATTTTGACATGTTTTCATATAAAGTTTGCTTGATTTGGAGAACGTGAGCCCTGGCACGCATTTCGGTGCAAAGCGGGTCCCACTTTCTGAGTCAACGGGTCACTTTGAGATTGACTCATCGGAATCCAATTCTGGATATTACGTTGAGTTTGTATCGTCATTCTGGACTTGTTGACATTTAATTTGCTAGGTTTTAGTGGACATTGGTTCCGACGCGCATTTCGGTGCAAGTCGGATACCAATATCCGGGCCAACGATTCATTTTGAGATCGGCTCATCGAAATCCAATTCCGGATACACCGTTGAGTTCGTATCGTCATTCTGGACTCGTTGACATATAATTTGCTGAGTTTTGAGGACATTGGCTCCGACACACTTTTCCGTGCAAATCAGAATTTCAATGTTCTGGTCAACGGACCAATTTGAGATCGGGTCAACGGAATCTAATTCTGGATATACCGTTGGGTTCGTATCGTCATTCTGGATTCGTGAACATATAATTTGTTAGGTTTTGTGTACTTTTATTTTGGCACATTTTTTGGTGCAAAGTGTGTCCAAAGACGGACATCATTTTAGACCAAAATTACCGTTTTGCCCCTGTGTCCAAACTGGACTTTTGGACAGGCTATTCTAGCTATTTTGACTATTCTGGACACGTTGGTGATATTTATTTTATCATCCGACAACATATGTAGGTTTTTACCCTATTATTATAATCCTTCTCCTTTTGTGGTATTTTGAGTTCCATCGATTCCAGTGATTTCATAATCACTAAAATTGAATGTATTGACCTTGTAGATGTTTATAGAGACTAGGTTGACCAAGATGGACTACTTTGACTAGACGTCGAAGTAGAGTCAACAGTTGACCTAGGTTTGATCAGACATGACCAACGTTGACTTTTTGACCAAAGTCAACTGTAGGTCAACCATTGACCTATTTAACCTAGATTAGACTTAGAGTTGACCGAAGTTGACCTGTTGACCAAAGTCAACTCTACGTCAACCTTGACCCAGTTTGTCTTAGTTTGACTTAGTTTGACCTAGATTTTAGTATGTCTTTTGACCCTGATCAGCTCTTGTATTATTTCATCTTTAGGTCTGTGGCTTTACTCTGAACCCTTATTCGTATTGACAGCAGGACCCCAGGCGAGTATATTCTCTGATAATATTTCTATTTTATGATATCGTCTATGTTTCTTGTATTTAGTGTAGATACCCTTGTTCTCTTGACACATTGTTCACACGGATTGGTATTTCCCTGGATCCCGTCATGAGATGTTATTCCTCGCTCTCCTTGGTATATCTTGTGCAAGTCTTTCTTGTTCCTTGTGCATTATATAGATACGATTCCTGCGAAGGCTAGCTACCCTCTCAGAGAATCGCGTATCATGATGTGTCATGGTTGGATCCACTATACTGGTCGGAGACGGCGAGTATTAGTGTAGATGTGTGGTCAATACCCACCTTGTATATCTTGTGAACCTTGTGAATGCCAATCATACACCACACGTATGGTTGGCTAGATCATGACCTTGTGCAGACCCAAGCCGGCCACATGTTGTAGCTAGTACTCACACATTTAGATAGATGATTCTTGATTCTTGTACATGCCATGATCAGTTTTACTTGCCTTGTTCTAGCTCTAGATTTACAGCTTACCTTGCCATGATACTCACATGTACATTTCATGATTTCTTGTATATTCTCTATATTTACTGCTACATGTTCAATATCGTCTAATTAGAACTGTTATTTGATATTTATGCTCGTTCCATCCTGACTGAATATGTTGACAAAATTTTAGGAGTAGTTGTGCCTCAGTATTGGACCTCATGATGTTGCTAGCTGAGGTGGATCTCACTATTCTTCTATGTGAGTTGCCTGGTAGTTATTCTTAGTTAGTCTTATTGTTCCTTCTTTATTTTCCTGCCTTATGATCATTTTAGATTCTAGTTATTCTAGTGATATTGTTATTAATTCTTGTCTTATCTTCCTTAGTTTTCGTGATGTGACATGAGTACATTTCTAGTTATGGATTCTTAGATGTTGTAGTTAGTATAGTATATTTGACAGCGTTCTACCGTCGATACCGCGACGTAGGCTGGGCGTGGCCTACGTATTCGTACCCGTATATCCGGGTACGGATCGTGACACATTTTTAGTGGTGGCCCATGCAGGCCAGTCTTTATAATTAATGCGAAGTCGTGGTAGTACTTGAGCTTATCTGTACTACTGCGAGCCTTCCCTAGGATTAAGATTGTGTCATGGCATATTTTAGGATTTTTGTACTCAGTCACACATTAGGAACTCTTGGTAGATTCCAGGGATGACCCCTGGGAATCTTATTTCGAACTTTTCGAAACTTTTTCCATTCATTCCTGTCCGTCCTGATTTCTGAAATATTTGTCCGTATCAAACTTTATTCTTTCTTGGAATGAGTTTGTGGACCCTAGAGGGAAGGTATAAGTTGAACTTAGATATCCTCTAGGTTGAGAATCAAATATGATTTGCCAATCTTATATCAAGGTTGAGATTATTTTAGATTATGTTCTAGAACTTTTAATCTTGACCTAGATAGTACCTTTGGGACTTCTCCTGAGAACTTTTCCAAAATCCTGTCTCGAAATCCGTTCTGCTAGTTTTCATTACTTATCCTTGATCCGTTGTTGAATTTTGAATCTTGATGTTTGTTCGTTGTTGACTTTGACTTTGTATCTAAGATCAATTTTTATGAATTGAGTTAAGATATTCTGATAAACTTATTTGATGAGAACGATAAATGTCTACGTTATTTATGGAGTTTAGAATTTATTGCAGTCATACTAGCTAGCATGACATGAACATGGAGCCTGATTTTGGATATACTATCCTAGTTATGGAATTTAGATTCTCTTGCAGCCATACCGGTTGGCGTGGTAAGGAATCTAGATGACATAATTATAGGGTGTATAGCCAAGTTATGGACTCCATTGTTTATTGTAGCTATGCTTACTGGCGTGGCAAAAATTCTGGCAACATAATTTCAGGAAGACGTATATGGTTATCAGATTATAATTTAAATCAGATCACTTCGTTATGACCGGATGAGCAAGAACAAATTCTTATCATTATTCTTCCCCGTCTTGGTTAACTCTGTCTATCTACAATCACAACTAGGATTTATCGACACGATTAATTGTGTTCCATCTTCATATGATTTGACTAAACTCTTTTTCGCTAGCGTCTTGAGTAATTCTTCTTGTCCTTTCCGGTAATAGTTGAAAGTGCCTCATGGGTTGATTCAGGAAAGGTTCAAAAAGTAATTTATCCTTGTATTACGGAATCGGAAGTTTGCATCCAGAGAAATACCGGCGAAGCATGACTTCAGATAGCGACATCATGGTTAAATATGTTTCTCGAATTCTACTTGGAACACTCCCTAAGCATTTTGACTAACATCTTCTCCTTATTTTTTGCAAAATTGTTTGGAAATATTTCACGGATATTAGCCAAGTTAAGTTCAAGAACCTATATTATCTGGCGTGGCAGCTGTGCACTGCAGCCATCCGTTGTATTATGGAACGAGGAAGTTAATCGCAGCCAGATGCACACTAGCGTGATAGTAACTTCCTGTGACATAATTACGGAGGTATATGGTTCCTGGGTTTTACTTCGACTACGTCCTATGTATTTCCTTTGGCCTCGTACTATTCTTGGAAATATTTCGATAATCTTTCCTGTCTTGCTTGACCCTTACCTTATCTGAATATTAATATGGATTGTTAGACCCAGTCTTAGGCCTTATTACCTTCTATTTTGGTGATTGGATAGCCAGACCTTGTTAACAGATTCTGTAGTATAACTATAATATGTTAATGTGTGATTGTGATGAGTATATTTCCTTGGAGATTTATTGGGTTAAGCTTATAGGACAGATATGAGTGACTGATTATAGTGGACTTAGAAACCATTAAGGATGATTAGTTTGATAGTATGGATTGATTTTAAGGTATCTAAGAAGGGGTAATGAAATATTATATTTAGTGACTACGGATTTAGGACTAGAATCTTGTGCTTAGATTTGAGGGTTTATATTCAGGAGTTCTTGAGTAAAAGAGAGAAGGCTCAATACCCATAATAGGTTTTGAATGTACAATTTCAAGGAGCTGGTGATTAATAGGATAAGGATACTTAGGACGGGATAAGGAAACAAACAAATTTTCTTTAAGATTGGAATTTTGGTTGATGGCCAATCATTGTGATAATATATATACGTATCTCGAGGATGACCTATATTTTAGAGTATATGTAAAGGTTCTTATTGATATGAAGATTCTAAGTGGTAAATAGACATGGTTTTTATGGAAGAAGCTTGATGAACCTGAGCCAAAATACCAGTAGAGAGAAACATCATGGGTGATCACAAAGGTAGCAGATTGAGTACAGTACCCATAGCAGTGGCATGTTTTAGCTTGACCTATGGATGATTTTTAATTTCGAGGACAAAATTTTTATAAGGTGGGTAGGATTGTAAGCCCCTGAATTTAGGGCTTATTTTTTTCAATTTTATAATTCAATTATTGCAATTGATATTATTATTTGTTTATTATTTGCTTTAATGCTCTCTACCGTGACTTGGATTTCTAGAGCATCAGGGATGCCAGTCTCTGAAAACTTCCTTCTTGGATTTTGTAGTAGACGAGATTATCTTCACATTGATATTTCGTGTCCCACTCGAACTTGTTCCCTTGTACTCTTTTTGCTTCGCGCAACTTCGGGTCAACTTAGACCAATTAATCATTGATTAATTATTTCCACTTTTATTTTTGATCTTCGTTTGCACGTTACCGTGACTTTTAATTTAGGAGCACCAGACCAGTCGTTTTCTCAGAACCAACTTGTCATGCCTGATCTACTCGAGACACTCTTCACCCATGACCTTCGTGTCCCACTCAGACACTCCATTTTGTGCTCCATTTCCTTCGCACAACTTTCGGTTCAATTTAGGCCAATTAATTATCTACTGTAAAACCTGATTTATTTTTTAATTTAATTTCGGGACCCGACATCGACCTAACCTAGCCGGCCCCAAATATGGACATGGCCCTCATGAAGCCTACTACCCGCCTGCCACTTGTGTCCCATTTATTTGAGTCCCCGCATGTTATTTATTTATCCATAATTATAAATCCCTATTTTAAATTCAAATATTGCACCCTGTCCGATTTTGGCCCGACCCGGCTCTACCGAACCCGAACCCAAGCTCTATGTTGCCCTCTCATGACTGCTCAATTACCCCACAAGAATTTCCTAATTTTCCTTTTTTGAAAATATTTCTTTATCTCTCTACTTATTAAATATCTCATGTGTATATATATATATATATATATATATCTATATATATATATATATATATATATATATATATATCTATATATATATATAAAATATATATATATATATATATATATATATATATATATAATATCTAATTCTCTCTCTCTCTCTCTCCCCCATTAAAACACAACACACACCTCACCCCCCTCTTTTACATCACAGCACACCCCCCCATGTGGCCGGACACACTCTCTCTCTCTACTTTCTCTCTCTCATTAACATCTATTTCTCTCTCTCTCTCTCTTTCTTCAATAACACACCATCACCAACAACACATCTCTCTCTCCCTTTCTAATTCATACAGCCCCCATGGCCGAGAGGCCCACCCGAGCACCACCTCTCCATCCCCGAGCTCCTCCCTTCTCCTCCTCCCTCCTCACTTCTTCTTCCTAGTCTAACACACTACCACCACCAACATCTCACACTACCACCTCCTCCACATTTTCTTCTCCTTCACCATCCTCCATGGCCGAGCCTTCACCAGCCGAACCACCACCCCGTGCGGCCCGTCCCTCCACCGAGCTCCACCCCACCGCCGATGCAACCGCGCCGCCGTGCCATGGCCGCGTCGCCGCGCCATGGCCGCGTCGCCGCGCCATGGCCGCGTCACCGCGCCATGGCCGCGTCGCCGCGCCATGGCCGCGTCGCTGCAACTGCAGCCAACAGCGGCAGAAGCGTGCCACCACAGCGCGCGCGAGCCGCCGCGGTTGGCGCACCGCCGCGACCAACCGCCGCCGCCGTCGGCCACCGCAAGCCCAGGCGAGCTCCGACGACCCCCCCGGGTGCACCGTCGTCCTCCCCGATGCGTTAAATGGGCGATTCGTGCATTTTGGACGAAATCCAGTCGACGAGCGCGCGGAGAAAGTTTCAGAATTCGTGCTTCGAGGCAGCAACTTTATGCCAATTTTATGGACAATCTGACCGTTGGATCGGCAATTTCTTTGCTCCTTCTCAATCTCGGTATATATCACTGCACTCCCCTCAATTTTCGTCCGTTAATTTCGTCGTTTGATACCTCATAACTGGCCACTAAGTTGACGTTTTAATTGAACTATTTTTGGACAGTTTCATGACGCCAACTTTGCGGGTTCGTATCTTTGTCGTCGCAGCTCCGTTTTGTGCGCTACTAGTTCCGGTGCACAACTGGTATAACCCTCTTCCTGTCCCCTTTAGATTTCATTTCAGTTTGAGCTTGTTAGGTCGGTCGAATTCGATGCCAAAGTTGGCCGTTCGAATTCTTAGTGTTGCACTTGTAAAATTCCATTTTTGAACCCGGGACTCCGGATTCAATTTCTGACACCACCAGTAGACTTGTGGTGTCGTTCTGACATGTTTTCATATAAAGTTTGCTTTATTTGGAGAACGTGGGCCCTGGCACGCATTTCGGTGCAAAGCGGGTCCCACTTTCTGAGTCAACGGGTCACTTTAAGATCAGCTCATCGGAATCCAATTCTGGATATACCGTTGAGTTCGTATCGTCATTCTGGACTCGTTGACATATAATTTGCTAGATTTTAGTGGACATTGGTTCCGGCACGCATTTCGGTGCAAGTCGGATACCAATATCCGGGCCAACGTGTCATTTTGAGATCGGCTCATTGGAATCCAATTTCGGATATACCATTGAGTTCGTATCATCATTCTGGACTCGTTGACATATAATTTGCTGAGTTTTGAGGACATTGGCTCCGATACGCTTTTTCGTGCAAATCAGAATTTCAATGTCCAGGTCAACGGACCAATTTGAGATCGGGTCAACGGAATCCAATTCTGGATATACCGTTGGGTTCGGATCGTCATTTTGGATTCATGGACATATAATTTGTTAGGTTTTGTGCACTTTTATTTTGGCACATTTTTCGGTGTAAAGTGTGTCCAACGACGGACATCATTTGGTCCAAAATTACCGTTTTGCCCCTGTATCCAAACTAGACTTTTCGACAGGCTATTCTAGCTATTTTGACCATTCTGGACACGTTGGTGATATTTATTTTATCATCCGACAACATCTGTAGGTTTTTACCCTATTATTATAATCCTTCTCCTTTTGTGGTATTTTAAGTTCCATCGATTCCGGTGATTTCATAATCACTAAAATTGAATGTGTTGACCATGTAGATGTTTATAGAGACTAGCTTGACCAAGATTGACTACTTTGACTAGACGTCAAAGTAGAGTCAACAGTTGACCTAGGTTTGATCAGACTTGACCAACGTTGACTTTTTGACCAAAGTCAACTGTAGGTCAACCATTGACCCATTTAACCTAGATTAGACTTAGAGTTGACCGAAGTTGACCAGTTGACCAAAGTCAACTGCACGTCAACCTTGACCCAGTTTGTCTTAGTTTGACTTAGTTTGACCTAGATTTTAGTATGTCTTTTGACCCTGATCAGCTCTTGTATTATTTTATCTTTAGGTCTGTGGCTTTACTCTGAACCCTGATTCGTATTGACAGCAGGACCCCAGGCGAGTACATTCTCTGATAATATTTCTATTTTATGATATCGTCTATGTTTCTTGTATTTAGTGTAGATACCCTTGTTCTCTTGACACATTGTTCACACGGATTGGTATTTTCCTGGATTCCGTCATGAGATGTTATTCCTCGCTCTCCTTGGTATATCTTGTACAAGTCTTTCTTGTTCCTTGTGCATTGTATAGACACAATTCCTGCGAAGGCTAGCTACCATCTCAGAGAATCGCGTGTCATGATGTGTCATGGTTGGATCCACTATACTGGCCGGGGACGGGGAGTATTAGTGTAGATGTGTGGTCAATACCCACCTTGTATATCTTGTGAACCTTGTGAACTTTGTGAATGCCAATTATACACCGCACGTATGGTTGGCTTTCTTATGACCTTGTGCAGACCCAAGACGGCCACATGTTGTAGCTAGTACTCACACACTTAGATAGATGATTCTTGATTCTTGTACATGCAATGATCAGTTTTACTTGCCTTGTTCTAGCTCTAGATTTACAGCTTACCTTGCCATGATACTCACATGTACATTTTATGATTTCTTGTATATTCTCTCTATTTACTACTACATGTTCAATATCGTCTAATTAGAACTGTTATTTGAGATTTGTGCCCGTTCCATCCTGACTGGATATCTTGATAAAATTTTAGAAGTAGTTGTGCCTCAGTATTGGACCTCATGATGTTGCTAGCTGAGGTGGATCTCACTATTCTTCTATGTGAGTTGCCTGGTAGTTATCCTTAGTTAGTCTTATTGTTCCTTCTTTATTTTTCTGCCTTATGATCATTTTAGATTCTAGTTGTTCTAGTGATATTGTTATTAATTCTTGTCTTATCTTCCTTAGTTTTCGTGATGTGACATGAGTACATTTCTAGTTATGGATTCTTAGATGTTGTTGTTAGTATAGTATACTTGACAGCGTTCTACTGCCGATACCGCGGCGTAGGCTGGGCGTGGCCCACGTATTCGTACCCGTATATCCGGGTGCGAGTCGTGACAATTTCTATGGCTAAATTCTTGTAGATTTCAATTTATTTCATTTATTGGATTTCTTGGGGTTGAACTATTTCATCTTGTTATTATTAAGTTTCGATGGTTCCATGATGTAGAGTATTTCATTCTGACCCAGTTTCACCTAAGAAAGTCTGGATTTGGACTTGGGATGAAGAATTTATGAGCCTTGAAACTATGGAATCCATGGTTCTTCTTCTCAAACAAGTGGAGAAGAAGAACAGTTCTGACCGCATGAACCCTTAGCCGCATGGCAGCACTTGACCGCATGAACCTTCATGCGGCAGTCTTCCAGCCGCATAGGTCTCGGCATAATCCGAGCCGCATGAACTTCAGTCTACTTGTAGCCGCATATAACTCGTATTCCCTCCAGCCGCATGACTGGACCTAGCCGCATGAATGACTCAACCACATAAGCTCCTGAATTGACCTGGCCACATGGGCTCCTAACTGAGCCGCGTGTACCCCCCTCATCACCTGGCCGCATAGGCGCATGACCCGTTTGGCTGCATAAGGTCTTGCTACCTGTAAACCGCATGAAGACCTTCTATATGTAGCAGCATATGCACCCGCATCCTCAGCCGCATGAGGCCGTGTCAATCCTCAGCCGCATAAGGGTCCATCCCCCGCTAACCGTATATGCCCACCCTCCCAGCCGCCTCCTCTTCCGCTGGCCGCATGAGACCCGACTTCTTGAGCCGCATGCGCCCCATCCTTTCCTGCCGCATATGCCATTTCCGTCCCAAGCCGCATGGCTCTCTCATAAGCCTGTATTTTATGATTTAATTACTTTTATTATGCTCAAGTCCTATGACTCTCTGTATGATGGGGTTTCTTGATAAGAATGTTTGCACTTTATCATCATGCACATGTACCATGAACACGACAGTGACCCGTAGTGGTGCACTCTTGACAAGTAACCTGACATGACATGATAGTGGCCCATCGTGGTGCACTCCTGACAAGTAAACCTGACGTGATATATCTTGAACTGCTGTTGCGATAGCTTACATGACATGACTTGATAAGTATGAATAACCTAGACACCGTGGGCGATTGTGCTTGTACAAATTAACCAGTATTGTCTTGCATCATGTCTAGGATGGAACTCCTGAGTACCACGGTCAGGAGTACATACTGAAATGGACTAAGGCTAATAACTCGATTAATACATTTAGTCATGAAGAGATTTTTCCAGCTACAGGTAATTCCGTTACTTGGGTGCTCTTGGGATCTGTAGCCTACCGTCGAGTGGGGCACATTTCTAGCACACTGGCATGTATTGCACCCTCTAAGTCACCTAAGGGTACATACGTTTCCTGGAGGATGTACCTACCTGAATTCAACCCCTAATTTTTGACCTGGGTAACCTGGATGGTCTGCAAGGCTTATGACTGTAGAATAATCTCACTGCATCTTGTTAGTAACTAGGCCTGTGTAACCCTAGTTAGTTAAAGTATCAAGCCGCACTCATTGCTTGGCCGTGATTGATGAATGAGGGAGAACCAGTCTGGTCTTGTCTTGATTTTGTACAAGCTTGTTATATCCTGATTTTTCTTATATTATCTTGCTGATAAATGGTGAGAAACCAAGCTCCGTTCAGATGAAGGATTACAACCTCGGTCCTTGTTTGGTTTACGGGTTGTAACCTGGTTATCTGAATAGTTCCATGGTTACCCCATCGTATCATTACACCAAAATAGGTGATTGCCAACGGTTATTACCGTGATAAATAATTTTTGTCACGGTAATAACCGTGACGAATAGGCCGTGACAAATAATTGTAACGCATTTTGTCACGGTTATTACTATTACGAAAATAAATTCTTGTAACGCTTTTTGTTACGGTTATTATGGTGACTAATTTAATTTTCGTAACAGTTATTACCGTTACAAAAATGTGCTATTGCGTTACTTTTTTTTCACTTTTGTAACAGTCGTAACTGTTACCAATATATATTTTTCTGGAAAAAAATATATAATTTTACTATATTATCCATTAACCTATATTCAACAGACTTCAGAGAAATATATAACCGAAGATGAACTCTTATCGATATGTAAATTTAATTTCATATTGCAATAGTTGAATACAACTCGTAACATTACAAGATTTAACCCTCATGATGGACACAAAGGAGAACAACCATTCTCTTCCCAACACAAACATAATACCATTCTCTTCTCACCACAAACGTAAGAGAGAAAAAACATTTCTCTATCATAGATACTCTAACTACTCCTAGTTTTTATAATGAGCATGCTGACATGGTGCCTCCACAGAAAAATAACAGACCATTTAGAAGATATGCCTATATCCCAACAGCTGAGCTGGAATGGAGATATGTCAGGCCTTGCCGCTCCAAGTGCTAATGAGTCTCAAAGGCCAATCCATCTTCATTTCAGTAATTCCTACATTTTTAAGAAGTCAAAAATGTAGTAAATAGAAAAACAGGTTTGGTTATATACTGAAATTATTTTAAAGGACTAGCCAACCATTTAGAAGATTATGTAGAGTCTTGCTTTCACCTCCACTACCACTGTATTTCTGTAGGCCCTCCTTGGTTGCAAATGACGGCAGGCCAACCAAGAGGGCCTACAGAAATTTATGTTTACTGCAAGCCCCCATCAGTCGAATAAGCACAAGGATCCCAACCAAGTAAGCATGAGGTGCTATCAAATTGAGGCAGCAAGCAAAAAAACACCAACGACATATGTTGTATATAAATTTTTCACCAGGAAACCAAAACAGCGCTTCAAACTAACAGATGGAAGAGACTTCAGTAACCAGCACCTAGGTTGCTCATGTTCTGCATGAATCATCAACGTCTTGCACTGGGCTGAGAAAGAGAAGAAACAAATGTCACATAAGATGCAACATTGACCAGCAAGCAATGGTGGCTAAACCGATGATATAGGACGAGTCACTCACCTATATGCGTTGCTTGTGTAATATTCAGTAACAAACCCAATAACCAAGCCAGACCATAAACCAATAGCCACACAGAAGAAAAGTTCCCTACAAATTCCCACTCAAAGCAGTTAGTTATATTATTTTAGAGTTTAGATAACAGAACCTTTACCTTCAAAATATTGTATCTTGCTTACCAGTTCTTCACTTCCTTCTGCGCACAAAAATTGAAGATATTGAAAGATGAGGGAAGGGCAACCCAACTAACAACCGCAATACCAACAGTCAAAAGAGCAGTGGAGATAACGGGTTGCTTCTTTAGTGCAGGCTTGATCTCCTTCACTGCCTTAATTTCAAAGAAGTCAGTTGCAAACAAGGTAGTGATCAAGCAGACAATGATGCCCATTGAGCTATAGATGCATTATGTCAATAGTGATTTTTTGCCCCCACTAATTCTTTTTATGATAACAGATGGAAAGAAAACTAGCCAGAGTCATTGAGATAAGGCTCATGTGACTGCGCACAATGGACATTGTAAGTTGTAACATGAAGGACACTAAGCACATGGGAAAAAGGATTTCGGAAAATCATAAGTCACTTGAGCTATATGAGTAATCAATCGCTAGTCCAGTACAGGATTTCATGTCCCTTTACGTTAGGACAGGGAAGAATAAGAACTATATCAGTAACTAAACAAGATTGGAAACTTGGGAAAGCCAGTTGCAGAATCAAACATGTAATTAGCAGCTCAGTTTACTCGCTAGTATTGCAAGAATTTTAGACTTAAGGAGTAAACTATTTGCCAACAAACTGTCAAAAACTGAACCTCATGTTTCTTTCCATTGGCTCGATAATGTTTAAGCGACTTAGCAATAGCAGTTTTAGACAACAAAAAGGTTTAATAAAGTATCATAATATATTGATTCTGATATCTGATCATTTTTATATTGATGTGTATGCATCAATTGATGATCGAAGCACATCAATGCACACAAGATTGTATCTGGCAAAGAATCTAGGAATTATCACAGATAAAGATGATGTGCATACAATGGTTGTGGAAGCCTTAGGTTCATAGTAATTTTACCACAAATTTTAAGAAGAGGGTTACAATTACCTTGTCAGTGAAGTGGTGATTATCACTGCATACAATCAAATAAGTACCAAAAAAATATCAAAGTTTGCAAAAATGATTAAAACTAGTTCAAACGATTTAATTATCAATATCAATGATGTGGGGATCTTAGGAATGGCCAGTATGCATCCAGCCTTAAGAGTTTGTTTCTAGAAATATTTGATCTTGGGAATTTACCAGGCCAAACATTAAATGATCAAACAAGTGCATTTTATTTCGATACGAACAAGTTATACAAATATAATATCACAAATAAGATGTGCTTAGGTCTCAAAAGCCATGCTCTCAGCTCCCCTCTTTACAGACTGGAAGCGCATAGAGGAACTGTAGCACTTCTGAAGCTAGAAAAACCACATGTACCACAAATGATAAGAATGTGTTGAAACAATATGAATACTAGCACCGATATATGGATAGTAATGTACTCTTAGGCCCTATAAAAAACTGAAGTATATTGTCATTTGTCAACATATGATATCAGAACAGATTTCTCCTTTGTATGCGGCTCTTGCCTATTTTTCTTGCATGGACTAGCATATAAATCGAATAAACCGAACGCTTACCCTTAGGCAATAACATTAAATAGAAGGAAGAAAGAATTTCAGCTAAGAGTATAATTATTAATATTAAAGGAAGAGAAGGCTACCACCTGAAGATCCTCCCTGATACTTAGATTCTGTCCTGCTGATTTAGCAAGTCATTAACAACCTGAAATAGTGAAAGTTTTCAGTAATTGGGATAGTTATGAACTTTTCATTATTGTAGTTTAACAAAAATACAAAAATGTCAAATATGGGTGGCGCTTAGTGGATGAGAGAATTTGTGTTAGGGAAATGTCCTGGGTTCAAAACCTTGGGCAATAAGTGTTGAGTGATTGCCTTTAAAAATCAGTGATAAGAATTCTTAAATTTGCCTTATTAAGATACAAAAAACATAAATCAATTATGAATATCTTTCGTTGTTAAAGACTTCTAACAGTTTAATTTAGCATTGTCCTTCTAAATGTATTAACATGTGGCCCATCCAATACCTTTACCTTAAGAAGTACTAACACTCCAAAAATCAATGATGAGTCCCTGTTATGTTGTGTCAGATATATGTATTGGGAGGGACACTCCAAAATAAAAATGGGTATTGAATCCCTTGTTGTCGTGTCTAAGATGTGTCGTGTCAAATCAGTGTCCATGCAACATAGTCTTTACTTAACAAATGTCTGCTTATAGTCCCTTCAATTTGAACATGCACTAGGTAGAGTTTCTATTTTGCACATACCTTCTAGATCCACATCCTTTAGAGTTGATGTTTGTACTGAATGTCATTTTTTTTGGCTATATTAGTTTAAATAATGTTATTTTTTTTTCCTATAATACCTTTCCACCCTACAAACCAATAGATGTGGCCATGAGCATTGTGGAGAGCAGGACAAAAGATTAATCTCTTTCCAACTATTATATTAATAGTAATTTCCAAACAATACTTCAAACTGGACTTCTTTTCATTTAAGAAAATATGTTGCATATTGTAAGAAGAACAATGGGAAGATAATTCTAGCTCTTTACTCCAACAAGCCAATATGGAGTTTATTATAAAATACCATCAACTGATGTCAGAAGAGAAGAAAAAAAATGATCTTGCAACCAGCAGTAATTATACCAATATATAAAAATATACCAAGCACACAAGGATAAACAATTACCACACTGTTGTTGATATACAACTTTGGACCCAGTAAGCTGAACTGTAGAGACGCATTGCTGTGCTTTTTTTCGCTAAGGGCCGAGGGGAAGGCCACCGAAACATGGGGCCCATTCTCTTAGTAATTGAAACTCCAAAAACTGATGAAGTTCTTCAGTTGGTGGTTTATCTGTAATATTGAAACATGATGCAGTATGATGTTAGAGTAAAATATAATGACATCATCTTTATTAGCAACTTCTGGAACATCCAGTTAGCACCAAGATGAAAAAACGAGTTGAAAACACAAGTACATCAATACAACAGTAGAGGACTAACTATACAAGCTACGTCTAAAACACTAAATTCAGTAAGCAGATAGAAGTAGATCTTCATTCAGTAACACCTGGTCTTACTAGAAGCACAAAGAATTTTGGCTCACAAGAAACAAAGAAGAAGGTTATGAGAAAGAAATCATATCTTACAATCACCTGATAGATTCTCCTATTTATAGAGGTTAATTTCATAGATATGAAATATACTCTACACCGATTGTCGGCTACCTAAAGTGACCTCTCCTTTATCTGGGCTTATGACTAGCAGTGAAAAAGATAATAAATCAAGTATAGGCATAGCACAATTTCTTCTGTACTATGTCTCAATCCAAATCCTCTCCTCCACACAGTAGTTTCTAATTGCTTTTGGAAATGTGGAAAAAATCTCTACACGGCACCAATGTAGCAGCACCAAGAAGATCTCGCGGCACTTGAGAGTTGATTCCACGTTTATATGTTTATAAATATCTCTACCGTTTTTCCATATTGGATATGCTGAGGGCATAGCCAATAGAAATCACCCTATATAATAGTATTCATTATGGCTCGTACTGGATACAAGTATGTCTCTATTTTCTCTTGGTTAATTTTGGATTTAGCTCGACAGTGACCAAACACTAGCATAATTTTGCAAGATATGCAATCTTCAATGATCAAGTTTATATGGTATTAGTTACTACGATGAATCCAATTAGGATTTGGTTTATAGCTAGAATAATATGTAGTTCCTAAATATTACTGAAGAAAATGAAAATGATCCAAAACGACATAAACCCAAATATTACTGAAAAAAGGATATGAGAAGAAAGGAGCTACATATGACAATTTTTTGATGAAAAAAGAATAAAGCCTAAAATAAAATAAGAACTCTCAAATCAACAAAACCCTTAACTCAACAAAACTAAACTAGTTTTTCATAAAAAACGTACAACATGGTATATTGGTAATATCTAAAACCTTAAAATCAACTAAACACTAAAATCAGAGAGAAAATATAAGGAGAAAAGGAATCAGAATTGTCCATTCCACTTCAACGGTGGTGGATGTGTGGTGGTGGGAGCCCGTCTCGAAATCAAAATTGTGAAAGAGAAGGAGAGTGAAGGAAACTCTCAAACCCTAATCGAACCAAAATAAAAAGGACATACCATCGTCACTTCACCGGTGATGGAGAGACCTGGCCTCTTCGCTTCGTCAGTGATGGAGTAGTTCAGTACTATTTTTGGCAGGCGGCTGCTTGTCAAAGGAAGCTTGAGAAAGAGGAAAGGGAACCACGAAAAATTGAGTGCGGGAAAATTTAGGGGCTCATGTTTTCCTCTATAACATTTGTTGACACTTTTTTGGGTTATAACCTATGTAACACTTTATTTCCAATCACAGCGGACGCACGTGACTTTTGTAATAAATTTATCACGGTTTATAGTGTCACAAACAATATGAAAATAAAAAAATTATTGAATTTGAATTTTAGTAACGGTTTTTCAATTATCGTAATGGCTATAACTGTTACAAGCTTGTAACGGTATAACTGTTACTAATGATGAAAATTTTGTGTTACAAATTTCATGTTTTGGTGTTGTGACATTGGGTAGAGTTGTAATGCCTGTTATTCGTATTACGTATTTGGAATACGCGTAC
Organism: Iris pallida; assembly: GCA_029216955.1. Classification (NCBI taxonomy): domain Eukaryota; kingdom Viridiplantae; phylum Streptophyta; class Magnoliopsida; order Asparagales; family Iridaceae; genus Iris; species Iris pallida. The sequence continues at coordinate 9,873,292 of JANAVB010032819.1, read as the reverse complement.
GTATTTTATCTGTATTACATGTCTCCTTGCCTGGTTTATTGGGTATTTCATTCATCTTGGTTCAGGTTGGCTTGGTTCGGTTTGGGGTTGCTTTTGGTTCATCATAAACCAAGGGGTGAACCCTTACCTACCACCACCACTACCATTTATTAACCCCCACTTCTTTCTCTCTCTTCATTACTCTTCATCTTCTCCTCCATTAACTCTCCACCTACCAGAAAGCGAGCTTAGGCAAGTGCAGCTTGCTTTGCGAAGGAACTCCATTTTTTATTGTTCCATTCTCTGATACTCTCGAGATTCTAACATTCTTTAGTACTTGGCATTTCGAATTCCATGGCTAAATTCTTGTAGATTTAGATTTATTTCATTTTTTAGATTTCTTGGGTTTGAACTATTTTATCTTGTTATTATTAAGTTTCGATGGTTCCATATTGTAGAGTATTTCATTCTGACCCATTTTTGACTTAAGAAAGTCTGGATTTAGACTTGGGATGAAGAATTTATGAGCCTTGAAACCATAAAATCTATGGTTCTTCTTCTCGGACAAGTGGAGAAGAAGAGCAGTGCTGACCGCATGAACCCTTAGCCGCATGGCAGCACTTGACCGCATGAATCTTCATGCGACAGTCTTCCATTCGCATAGGTCTCGGCATAATCTGAGCCGCATGAACTTCGGTCTACTTGTAGCCGCATATAACTCGTATTCCCTCCAGCCGCATGACTGGACCTAGCTGCATGAATGACTCAACCGCATAAGCTCCTGAATTGACCTGGCCGCATGGGCTCCTAACTGAGCTGCGTGCACCCCCTCATCTCCTGGCCGCATAGGCGCATGACCCGTCTGGCCGCATAAGGCCTTGCTCCCTGCAAACCGCATGAAGACCTTCTATATCTAGCCGTATATGTACCCGTATCCTCAGCCGCATAAGGGTCCATCCCCCGCTAACCGCATATGCCCACTCTTCCAGCCGCATATGACCCTCCTCTTCCGCTGGCCGCATGAGTCCCGACTTCTTGAGCCGCATACGCCCCATCCTTTCCTGTCGCATATGCCCTTCCCGTCCCAAGCCGCATGGCTCTCTCATAAGCCTGTATTTTATGATTTAATTACTTTTATTATTCTCAAGTCCTGTGACTCTCTGTATGATGGGGTTTCTTGATAAGAATGTTTGCACTTTATCATCCTGTACATGTACCATGAACACGGCAGTGACCCGTAGTGGTGCACTCTTGACAAGTAACCTGACATGACATGATAGTGGCCCGTCATGGCGTACTCCTAACAAGTAAACCTGATGTGATATATCTCGAACTACTGTTGCGACAGCTTACATGACATGACTTGATAAGTATGAATAGCCTGGACACCGTGGGCGATTGTGCTTGTATAAATTAACCAGTATTGTCTTGCATCATGTCTAGGATGGAACTCCTGAGTACCACGGTCAGGAGTACCTAATGAAATGGACTAGGGCTAATAACTAGATTAATACATTTAGTCATGAAGAGATTTTCCAAGCTACAGGCAATCCCGTTACCTGGGTGCTATTGGGATCTATAGCCTGCCGTCGAGTGGGGCACATTTCCAGCACACCGTCATGTGTTGCACCCTCTAAGTCACCTAAGGGTACATACGTTTCCTGGACGATATACCCACCTGAATTCAACCCCTAATTTTTGACCTGGGTAACCTGGATGGTCTGCAGGTCTTGTGGCTGTGGAATAATCTCACTGCATCTTGTTAGTAACAAGGCCTGTGACAACCCTAGTTAGTTAAAGTATTAAGCCATACTCATTGCTTGGCCGTGATTGATGAATGAGGGAGAACCAGTCTGGTCTTGTCTTGATCTTGTACAAGCTTGTTACATATCCTAATTTTTCTTATATTATCTTGCTGATAAATGGTGAGAAACCAAGCTCCGTTCAGATGAAGGGTTACAACCCCGGTCCTTGTTTGGTTTACGGATTGTAACCTGGTTATCTGAATAGTTCCATGGTTACCTCATCGTATATCATCCTGTCATGCTTTTCCATAATTCTTACTTTTATTATATCATTATTACATTCTGTGTTAATTGCTGCTTTTAGTTCCTAAGTGAAGCCTCCTTTGTGGCACTTGCTCTTTCTGGGATCTGACCCAGCTGGTTTTGTATGGCCAGATTTCAGAGCAGCTCCAGAGGATCTACCGACCTTCTAGCCCGATGGTGACCACCAGGCGTAACCGGGGCAACGAGTGAGTTATTTTTGGCTCTCCCACTCTAATGTAAAAATATTCTTTTGAGGCGTTTAGCCGACGAGCACTTGTTTAGCTCGATTACTTTACTTACTGTCTGCCTACGGACTGTAACATGATTGACAGATCCTAGGATTGATAATGTATGACTAAACTCTTGCTAGTCCTGACATTTTGTAACGACTAGCTTCATGATCAGCTGAATATGTAATGTTTGGGACGCCTTACTATTGTATATTTGGTGATCTTATATCTTGTAACATTTACTTACTTGCTTGTGATTGATACACTAGGCTTGTTCATAACCATAGGGGACTGTTGGCTTGTAGTTAAACCCTCATGTATCTAGACAACCGTGACCATATAACAAGATGAATCCTATTTCATATATGCAGCTGGCTATGTATGCCCCTGCTCTCCAGTATTCTGGTTCTGGGGCGTGACAATTACATCGATAAACGTCGGTAAATCCTAAAACATTTAGCAACATTCTTACAATACTTACCGACGTTTTTCGATTCTGTAAACGAGGAAAAATCTTGGAACATTTAGCGACATGTAGCGACGTTTACCGACGCTACATTACGTCGGTAGGCGTCGGTATACCTGCTGACGTCCTGACGTTTACCGACGTTTTTCTGCGTCGGTAAGCGTCGCTAAACTGCCAAAAAAATTACAGAATGTTATTTTCTCCACAGAATCATATTTTCTCCTTGCAGTTTAATAAATAACAATAAATACACAGAAGCACATTTTCTCCCTGAGTTCGCCGACCCCTTCGGTGGAATACTCAACACCGATAAATTACAAACAATACTAAAAGTCTACAACAAATATCCAAAGTGTACAACCAACACAAACAATACTCAAAGTTTACAACCAACCAATATCTAAAGTTTACACAACCAGTGAAATTGTCATGGATAGAAGTCTACAACCAATATCCAAAAGTGTACAACCAACACAAATAATACTCAAAGTGTACAAATACTAAAATATCATCTCATAAAACAGTCCTAACTCGGACTACTGCGGATCTGGAGGAGGAGGGGCACCGCCGTGCCTCATGGATAAAAACATCTCATACTCCTCCCGTAAAATCACCACCGATGAAGAAGGTAGTGACGTCGGTGGAGTCGGTGTCGATAAAGAAGGTAGTGACGCCGACGGAGTCGACGACGATGAAGGTGCACCCAGAGGACAATAACGCTCCAATGCTGCTAGTCGCTGGCGGTATGAATCAATGGTAGATAACAGCCTCGTACTGCTATCAACCATCGAATCCTGCATCAACGTCAGCCTCTCACCCATGGACAGCTGTGATGCCTGCAGATCCGTCACGCTGCGCTCTGTCGATGCTCTAAGATCAGTGACACACGTTCTGTCCTCTCAGTTATATCCTCTGAACTCCATAATGCTGCGGTCGAACGTATCCGCTCGAAGAAGCACGGTTTGCCTCCGTATTTCAAACGAAAAGCCTTAGTACGGTCCATGCTGTAGGCCTCAAAAATGAAGTCACGCTGAGTTGATCAGAAATATGTCTAAAAGTCACGCAGAGTGATTCAAGAAGCAGCACAAAAGATACGCTAAGTTCTGCCTGGCCATCTCCTTCAGAAGTCACGCAGAGACAGCTCAGCCATACGTCAGAAAGTAATAATGACTGACAACACAACAATCGAGAAATGTCTCCTCGTATGCCACGTATGTACGGAACTCGAGAGATCACAGCCGTCTTCTGCATGATTCTCGAAATCTTCCTCAGTAAGACTCACTCTTCACCAAGTTGGCGTGACTTTGGGCCTTGTCTTCATTTAATGCAGCTGACAATGTAATCAATGTCAGAGATTTTGTGTCAGACGAAGCGTGCCAAATCAAGACAGCTGGCAGTTTGCGTGGATTCTGAACCTTCTTCTTCCTCAAACTTGCGTGACTTTTGAGTTTTTCTTCTCGAAGCTTGCGTGAATTCTGAAGTATTCTTCCTCAAAGCTTGCGTGGATTTCGCCTTCAACGAGTCTGCGTGAATTTCATCATCAACGAGTCTGCGTAGATCTTTGCCTTCAGCAAGTCAGCGTGTATTTCATTTCAACTGGAGTACGTGGCAGCTATGCCACCGATCCTCTCATGCGTGCCCAGTAACTTGCACACGACCCATGCACGAATGCCACGTGTCCAACAGTTACAGGTCACGTCCAGTAACTACTCACTAACCCTGCGTGTATTTGGAGTCTGCGTGACTTTTCAAGTACACAGGTGGTGAGGTAGTTATCTTTTCAGTTACTGTTTTGACTCTATAAATAGAGTTCTTTTTCTCATTTATTGTAACAGAGACACAGATACCTACAACTGCTGTCAAAATTTTGAGAGTTTTTTTTCTTCTTTTCTTCTTCGCATAGTCTACGGGATAAAGCGATCGTCTTCTAGATCGGACTCCCAAAGTTGTAATTTTCCCAGATACACAATAAATAAAGAATTTATTTATGGAAAACACATGCAATACGGACATGAAAGATGACCATGCATGCTCCATCCAAATGACATTCCATAGGCTGAAAATACGTTGATGGTCTACATAAGTGCTGCCCACATCTGAAAATTTTAATTTCTAGAAACATCGTACGTGTTGGAACCTACTTCCCACAGCTGATTCAACTCATTAATCAGTGGCTGTAAATACACATCGATGTTCCTTTTTGGATTGTTCGGACCTGGGATAATAACGGTGAGGAACATATACGGAGTCTTCATGCACATCCAAGACGGTAGATTGTACGGAGTGACGATCACAAGCCAACACGAATACTGGGATCCCGAAAGTCCGAATGGGGTAAAACTGTCGGAGTAGAGATCCAATCTGACATTAAGCGGATCAGAAGCAAAATCTGGATACTCTCTATCAAAGTGCTTCCATGCTTCTCCATCAGATGGGTGATCCAACACTCCTTCGGTCTGTTCCCGCTTATGCCAACTCATGTTTTTTGCAGTTTTCTTCACCATAAACAACCGCTGCAACCGTGGCGTCAACGACAAGTAGTGCATCGAATCGGTAGGCTTCCTTGCACCGACAGACTTTCCTCTACCACTGCCCTTGTAGCAATCAACACCACAAAAACTGCAGGCATCTTCATCCTTGTCGTCTTTGTAGTACAATATTATCACCCCCATTTTTCAAAAACAAGAGTATTTTTATTATTTTTTATTTTAGAATATTTTTTGGAATTTATTTTATTATTTATGACAATATTTTGGGGTTATTTGAGCCGGGTTCGAATTTCAGCAATCCGACTTGTAACGGGGACCCGGGATAGTTTTGACTCTAGTGGAACCCACACACTAGTTAGGCATGGCCCACATGATATTAATTTTTGTTAGTGGTTAGACTAATTAAATTTGGATAGGTTTAGTTTAATTAGAAACTTAAAACTAGACTAATTTAGCCTCAACCTAAAGCCTTTTCTAAATTTATTTCATTTAAGCAAGTGGAGGGCATTTTAGACATTCTAAAATAGGACACCTATCCATCTAGTGGCCGGCCACCTTATGGGGGGATAAGGAGTGAGTCACTCCTTCATTCATTTGTTCTCATCCATTTTCTCTCTCTTGTTCTTCCCCAAATTAATTTAGAGAGGAACCTCCATTGATTTTATCACCAAATCAACCCCTTCTTCCACCAAATCTTCTTCATTTCTCCTCTACTCCATGGTTAAAAGGTGCTAGCCAAGTTTGGAAGGATTCGGAGCTCGTTCGTGTCCTTTTGGAATCTCTACGTGTCGGTGTCGTGTCGGAAGGATTTTCCTTTGAATCTCTCTTCCGGAAGGTATAACCACTCCTCTAATTCACCTCTACATGCATATAGGAATATTTTGAACCCATAGGAATGACTTCCGAGGTTGTATCTCCATTTGTGTCCATTTCGTGTCCATTTGGAGGTCATATGAGTGTCCTTTGTGTAGTGGTTGTATCCTAGTGGGAAAGTCTCTATTTGGACACATGTATTTTTAGTTATATTGTATTAAATGTTATTTAGATGTTAAATGTCATATTTTACATGTTTAGATGATGTGTTTTTCTAGTGTACCATATTTATCTATATACTGTATATATATATATCATTGTTATATAAAATATATATATGTGGTGTCTCTCTAAATTATATATAAATATTGTGTCTTAGTGATATATATATATATATATATATATATATATATATATATATATATATATATATATATATATATATATATATATATATATATATATATATAGTGTGTGTGTGTGTGTGTAGTAATTTCGGCCTATAGAGAGAATAGGATTGTGAGTGGTGGTGGAATAGAGATTGGTTTGGTGTATGTGTATGTGTGTTTATATAGAGAGAATTAGAGAGTGTGAGTGAGTGAGTGAGAGGGATGAATATAGAGATTTAAATGTAGAGAGTGAAGGATGGACGGGAAGGGGAAATTGAAGGACTGCAGCAGCAGTAGCAGGACACTACGGGGGAGCTGCTACCCCTTGGCAGCAGCTACAGTAGCAGCAGCTACTTGTTGCATTTGCAGCAGTGAGGAGGAGGAGCCCATTTGCTGTCCCAAAAACTTGCCCTTGATAGCCCCTTTGTTAGCCATTTGGACAGCATATAAACTGTCCCAAACCAATCCCATGTTCAGTCCTATAAACCCCCATTGATAGCCATACAAATCAGCCCCAAACCACCCCATTGCAGGCCCCATATCAGCCATGAACCTGTCCTAAACCTGTCCATTAGCAGCCCTATTAGGACACCATTAAGCAGCCCTAAACCTGTCCTTGTTAGTCCTATATTCAGCCTGTATTGGCCTTAGATTCAGCCATATAGGAACCCCACATATCAGTCCTTATTTTCTCCATTTTTCAGTCCCATATCAGTCCTAAACTTGCCCTTAAATCAGTCCATTAAATCAGCCTATAATTAGCCTACATATCCACCTATTGTTAGCCCACATATTAGCCTATATCTAGCCCATTTGAACAACCATGAACCCTTACATTCAGCCTATATTAGGTCCCCAAAATCAGTCCAAAATTGGATAGCCCTATGTGTGTGTGTGTGTGTGTGTGTGTGTGTGTGAGCCTATAGAAGAGCCTAGGAGTTAGCCTATAAGTGTGGTATTATGGGAGCCATATTTGAGTGAGTGAGTTTGTGTGTGAGTGTTTAGGTAGATGTGAGAATGAGATAAGGATAAGGTAATGAGGATAACCAACATGTAACCTAAGATGGATTAGATATCTAGGAAATCTATAGTTCTTGGTAGGTAAACCCTAGATAGGATAGTATCTAGCTATCCTAAGGAGCCTAGGCTAGTATCTTGAGTATTTGCGGGGTTTCCTTTGTAATGGACAAGGTATCGGGATTACCTTGGTAAGGGTAGTATAGGTATTTACCTAGAGGCTAAGGCATTAAGTTTAGAATTTTAGATATGGTTAGAACTTGGTTCCCTTGGTTAGAAATGGTCAAAAATAGCGCTCCTAGACTAGTTTTGACTTCGGTTGACCATTTTGACCAAAAGTCAACAAAGTCAACCGAGAGTCAAATTAGCCTACAAGTGACTAGATTTGACTGAAACCAAACCAGAGTTGACCAGTTGACTGAAAGTCAACAATTGGTCAATATTAGACTAGTTTGACCTAGAGTTGACCCAAGGTTGACTCAGTGTTGACCAGAGTTGACCATAGTTGACTTTTTGACCAAAAGTCAATTGTAAGTCAACCATTGACCCAGATTGACCTAGTTTGACTTTCCATGACCTTGGTTTTACCTAATTTTGACTTAGACTTGCTTATCATTGTTTGCAAAAAATAAAAGTCTTTTATTTCACAAAATTTAAAGAATAGTACAAGAGTACAATGAATTCTGGGAAAGTACAACTATAGAAATCCGATCTGAAGACGATCACTTTATCCCTTGGACGATGTGAACTTTGAAGACGATAGCCTCTGAAGAATGCAGCAGCACTTGGGCAAGAACTCCTGATCTCTGATGATAATAATGATCTGATCTCCCTAATGAAGGACTTGAAACTCTATTTATAGAGTTCTAGAAATAGCTAATTTGTAGTTATTCTAGATTGTGCATTATGAACTGTGCTGGCGAAAGATTGCGCAGACTGTAAACTGTGCTAACCTATTAGACAGTTGCTCGATCGTGGGCTAACCATTTTCATACACGTTGTATTGTTTGATTGAAATGTGCTTGGTCGTGTGCAGACGGTTGCCACGTGGCGAGCAATTGATGGCATATAAGCCACATAATAAATGTCAGTTATTTGATAAATCGCGCTAACTGAATATCACTAGCTTCAAACTGTGCTTCCTTCTAGTTAATGGACAGCGTTGGGATCCAGACTTGGTTAAACTGCGCTGAGGTTGGACTAGAAAATTGCGCTGACATTGAACTGGCACACTGCGCTGAAGTTGGACAGCTGTTCTCGAGCGCTGTGCTGCACAAAAAACAAACGGCCTCCTCATTTTTCAGGCTGTCAGGCTATCAGAATATCTGATCTTTGTCAGGTAATGATGATGTTGCCACGTCAGCGTAGCACGCTCGGATGGTAGCGCAGTTCAACTCGCGTGTTCGATTTGTAGCGCAATCTGTTTCCTGTGCAGTCCATTTGAAGGGTGCACAATTGAGAATTCTCTGCCTATTTGATAGATGCAACTTGATTTTTAGGACATACAAGACCCCCTTAAAAGTTTTCAAAATTTGAACATATTCAAAGTTTCGAAATACTTTGAATTTTAAATTTAAAATCAAGTTGTGCAAGTTGCGCTTTGATTGCGCGTTTGGAGGAATTAGCTCCGACTTTCTCGGCGCAATCGGAGGTGGCTGTAACACTTCTGAAAAACTATAAATAGTTTTATTTCTCTTTCTTTCAACCTTTACTTGCTTTCGAATTTTCAATAAACAGAAGCTCTTCCCCTACTCCAATTTCTTCTTCTTCTTCTTCGTCGACAACAACAATGGAGCCCAAGCGATCAGCCGCCGAGAAAGGAAAGGCCCTCGCTGAACCTTCGACTCGTGTTGCACCATGAGTATCTCGTCACGAGACGGGTCATCCAGCGCTTCAAGGTAAATGACGAACTATGATCGAAACCCTTTTTAGGGTTTTTGATGTTTTCAGACCTTCATACCTCTCTCTTTTTAGAGATTGATGGTATTTACGCCACCCTATTTAGGGTTTCGGTTGCATGTACAATAGTTTTCATTTTTATGAAAACTGTATCTTTGCGCAATCGGTTAGAAAGCGCTAACAAAATGTTCGGCGCAATCCATCGATTTGCGCAAGTCGGTTGTGCCAGCGCAAACTGATGGTTTACGCAAGTATGTTAGCGCAACCTAACGTCTTACGCACCTTGGTTGTGCTGGTGCAATCTGATAATTTGAGCATGTTTGACTGTGCTGGCACAATCTGATAGCTTGCGCAAGCTGACTGTGCTGGCGCAATCTAATGGCTTATTTCACACAGCGCAATTTGATGAACTGTTGAGGAAACTTTTTGATTTTGCATATACTGATCTTTGTCTTCTTTATTGATGCAGTTAACCTCAGGGAAGATCCCAATTATGAGGTTCTTGCAGGATCCCTGACTAAATCTGAATTCAAGGAAGATCTCTCGCACATGTCATTTCCTGAATATGCCTTACCGTCTTCTCGGCAGGCTATCCTGTCCGCACAAGATAATAACACTTTATTGTGTCTGATGAATGGCAACCTCTTCAAACTGCTGACGCTGTCCCATAAGAAACCTCTGTTCCTGTTTGGTGAGGCTTTTGACAAGAATTCTCAGTCGAGACCTCGCATGGAACAGAGAATCTTCCAAAGAAGAGAGAAGAAGATACATCTGCCAGAGATCTCTAGATGCCTTCCTCTGTCCCGATATGCTTTCGCGAGCTATCCCAGAAGAATGGAATGGGACATAACTCCGCTTCAGCAAACCCGAACGGGAAATATCTGCGTTAAGAAGGGACCAGACCACAAAGATATGTTCTACAGTTCCTCTAAGCGTCATAGCTCCTTACTCAGAGGACTAAAACCCGGTTGTATTCTGCCGAAAGATTCTTCCCTGCTGCTCCCACGAGAACTCCAATATTCGTAAATGAGTTTGTGAAGGTGGATGAAAGGTATCCGGACCAAGATCTGTGGTTGACAGGTCTTGTGAACCTGGATAATAAGAGATGGATCTGTATAACCAATTAGATATTGGTCCAATTTGAAGATCGACTCTTGATCTGTACCAAGCAGTATACGCTATTGTTTATGGCTTCCCTCCCAATCCTCATCTATTCCTCGCATTGGCGGAGAGATACAATTATAGGACTAGGACTTTCATGACGCCACGCGGAGAGATTGGATTAGCTTTGCATGAGATGAAGTACATCTCCAATCTGCCAATGGGGGATATCCCCTATGAAGAGTTTGTCCCAACAAATGATGAGTTGGACAGACTATGCCAAGAAAATGCTGACATGGTGGCTATTTTTGAAGAGTTACTATGTCACTACAAGATCTGTTCTTTATATTACAAGAGTGGCACATCCGACACATGCTATTCCACCAAATGGTTGTCCTATCTTTTCCTCAACCATATTATTGAGAAGAAGACAAAAGAACAAGAGAATTGTCATCCCAACTTCTTCCGACCACTTAGTAATAGCGAAGTGATAGAGTTGATGGAGACGAATGGTGATATGGATATTAAGATTGAGGATGATCTTCAATATCCTCCATTTAAGAAAGACGACATCATTGAAAGCTCCATGAGGATGGGCTATAGGCCTATGTCGAAGGAAGCCCAGCTGGTAGGTTTCCTCACTTACTGGCTTCGACGATATGTCGTTCCTGGGGCAAGTGCAGTTGGCCGCTTCCATCGCAGTGTACTGTTCGCTGTCGTCCGCCTAGTTTTCGGCTACCAGATGGATTTGCTGTCAGCAATGACATGCATGGTTGTTTTCCTTAACAAAATTGCCTTTGAAAGAAAAACGAGAAAGAGTACAAAATAGTACAAATTTGATTCTGGGGAGTATTGCTATGGAAGTCTGATCTTGTAAATGATCACTTTGTTCCGTGGACTATATGATGATGATGAAGATCACTGCTGAAAAGTGAACAACTGGAAGAACTAAGGCACCAGAAAGGTATCGACAGCACTTGGGCACTAGTGACGAGATCGAATGCTTTCCTGCTTAGCTTCACTCTGTCCTTGAAGAAAAGTTGAAGATGAATGCTCCTTGATATCCAAAGTCTCTGGGCTCTGGTCTTTCTGTATTCTCTCCTTGTCTCTGTGTGTGTATATCTCCTTCTTGTCGTCATCCTTGAGTGTGAGAAAAATCTGTCTATTTATAGACTGGGGCTTCTGTGCGTAAAGAGGCGTCAAGATATGCCTTTACGCTAACAACTGCCACACATGATCAGACTCACCCTCTGCGTATGTTGACACGTGTCCCATTATAATAGTAAAAATAGGGTACATGTACACACGTTCTTCGAAATTTGTGGCATGAAGGCCATGTAGGCAAACCACGTTCCAAACTGGCAAAAAGGAAAAAGGCATAAAAATAGCCTCAACCATCCCTGAGCGTAAAGCATTAGGATGAGCGTAAAGTAGCTCTGTCATCGGCTTCCCGCGTAAAGTAGTTATTAAATAACCTTGAGCGTAAAACTAGCTCAAATAGACTTTACGCACACATTATCTGTTGAGCGTAAGAACTCGTATAGAACTCCGTGCATAAAAGAAACCAGATAGTGAGCGTAAGGTAGCTCGATCCATATAAACATCAAGTAAGGTCTTTGTATGAGACAAATTCCTTTGGATACTGTGGTGAATGCCATCATTAATATCTCCATGTCCGATTCTGCATTAAATGCAAGACTAGACAGCCTTGAGCTGGCGTAAAAGGAGCAGTTGGCTTGTCATCAGCGTAAAGTGCCATCGGTCTGAACCCGAGCGTAAAGCTATGAATTTGGCACAGGCGTAAAGTGATGAGCCTCTTCTGTGGTGTAAAGGGAGTCCTCTTTGAGTCATTCTAACTCCTTTCTGAGAAGCACTTTTTACGCTCCTACAAGACCCCCTTCAAAGTTTTCAAATATATATCTTCAATATTTGAAATACTTTGAAATAGAAGCGTAAAAGTTGGCTTTGACTGGTTAAAGATATGCAACAGTCATCCACGTAAAACTCGGGATCTCCAACAGTCGGCGTAAAGTGGAGAAGAATTGATTGGCACTGCTCCTCATCGAGGTAGTTTTCCAAGGGTGGAATTACCGTTTACCTATTTGATGGGTTGGTTATTACACCATAATTGCAGTCTACTGCCACCAGGCCCGAAGGATGAAGCAGGACTCTTCCTCCAGAAATTTAGTAAGTCCACGTGGAGGCCCACAACGATAGCAGACTCCCGAGCGGTATTGAATTATTCGCACGGATGGAACTTCTTCTGCACGCGACCACCAGTCCCAGCCGATTGTCTTGGAGTATAATTTGAAGACAGAGTAGACAGAGCTTCCTTATTACCGAAGTCTATTTTTAGATGGTTGGTGTACATTAGACCCTCACATATAATGTACAGGAGTGAAGATAACTGTGTCTTCGAGCCATACTTGCCCAGTAGGTTCGTACGTCAATTCGGGTATGATCAACTTCATGTTGGTAATCCCTCTACTAGTTTTCGCCATTATGGGAAACTTCTTGACGGTGCCCGTGCATGGAGATACTTCAATACTGCCTATACTGGTGCGAGATTTAGAGTTTCCACGGCTACTAGCACCACGGAGCTACGTATACTCCATACGTATGCTCGTTTCTATGCATCTATTCGCTCCTTTGAGGAGGGTTACAGCATGTCGGGCAGTCTCCGATGGGCTAAGGAAGGAAGTGTTGAGGAGCCCATCCAAATTACTCCAGATGTACCTGATAACGTTACCGCCATAGATGACTTTCTGGAAGTCATTCCCAGAAGGGCTGAAGAAGTAGCTGCGGGTCCGATAATCATTGAGAAGACCCGAAAAAGAAAGCAAAGTACATCCGTCGCTCTTCCGGAGAAATCGCCAGGGAAGAAGAAGAGATCAACTACTCCGGAAGCTAATATCTTGGTTGAAAAGGAGAACCTTGCTGTTTCTTCTTCAGTCTATCTAGGAGAAGAATCTTCTGCTCCTCCACCAGTAGTAATGCCAGGAACTGATGCACTTTTGTCTCCTGCACGTCTTAGTTCTTCACTCCATTTATCTTTACCTTCTGAGGCACAAATGGTGGGAGGAACTACTACCGTGCCTGCTGCTGACCAGGACCAAGTTCCATCAGATGAACCAGCTCTTAATTTTGATGATGATGATTAGGAGGGTGACTATGATTCTTATTTAGCACGTCCCACTCCTGATCCTGGTAAAGTATAATTTATACACCATCGTCGTTACATCATGACTTCTGTGTATTAATTTATTTTGCTTGCTCTTTGTAGGTGTCATCATCCCACCCAAGCCGGTGGCTCCTCTTCCTCAAGAAGATATATGTGAGGAAAATGAGGAATTCGAGAAGGAGGCTTCTTCCTTAGAGGAAGAAACCGTGGTAGAGGAGCCTGAGATAGAATCTCAAGGGGAACGCCCTCTAGTACCGGGGGTGTCATTGGATCAGTCAACAGATCCTTCTTTGGCTGAAGGCCAAGATGAAGAAGAAATTCTGACTACTGCAGATGGAGCATGCTTGAATGCAGAAGCAGTCGTAGAAACACTTGCTGCAGCTGAAACAACTGAGAATCCTGCAGAGACGGAATTTGATAAAGATGATGAATCTATGCTCCAATCACCAACTGGACCTGGAGCAACTGAAATAGCCCCACTATTGAAGGGTCTGAATTTGTTTCAGCACACACTGCCGCATCCTCCATTATCGCCGCCGCCAAGACTCCAAAAACGGCTGCAGTGACAACCACTGAAGACATTGCTCCCGAAGCTCCTGGGAATCAATTAGTTATGGCAACAACTCCGTCTCAACTCGTTGTTGTACCACCAGTATCTGGAGATGTTGAAGCCACAATCCCTGAAGCTTCTAGGGATCAGCTGGCTTTGATAGCCGCAACACCATCAACATCTGCTCATGATCTCTCTGACAGAGGTCTTTCGGATATTGCTAGTACACCCAGCTCTAACCTGGATCTGAATCTCCTGGTTGAGATTCATATTAATACTTTTTATAAGACCCTGATAACTCTGATGAAGATGGTTTTGAATAAAAGCCTCAGTTATGAGAACCTGAAGGCATCCATGGCTTTGACCATCAGGAATGTTGCCATGTTTGATGGCGCTGGAAGAGCTGCAGCTTTGGAGAAGGTTGTGGAAGATCTTGAGCAACCAATCAAGGAGTATCTCAGGCTGTCTCATGAGACCCTTGAAAACCTGATCAAAGCAGAATATGAAGCCTTAACAGCTGATTATCACGCCCGGGAAATCACCTACAATGAGGCTCTTCATGAACATAGCCTGAAAGTTGCCAAGGAAAAAGCATTCCTAGCCGGGATAAAGCCTTCATTACATAGCCATAGGGTGGCTTATGATGCTTTAAATCTTGAGATCCAGGACAAAACTGATAAAATCCGGGAAGTTGAAGCTGAGCTGGCTCGCTTGAAAGCTGAGAGAGGGCAAAGAATTGCAGCGCGGAATCTTCATCTTACTCAAAGCTCCATTTTAGAAGAACAAGCCTTCGGGGCCGAGGTTAATATCAAAACTCTGGATGATACCAGGGATAACTTGATAATTACTTTTGCTGAGCTTTCGCGATTCTGTACCCCCGAGGCACGACGTGCTGAAGCCAAAAGGAATGTGTTGGATTCTCGTGAGAAGCGACTGGCAGATTTGCAAAAGCTTCTCCATGATATTTCTGCTCCACCGTAGACAAAGATGAAGACTCTTTGAATATTTTTTTCCCTTCATTCTGTATTGTCTTTCCAATATGAATGAAAATATTTTGCTTTATGATACTACCATTTGTACCGGAATCAAATGATAGGAATGAGATAGAAAACAATTACCAGAGGTAATATGGACATGATAAGCCTTCTAAACTCAAATAGATTATATCTATCCAGAGGTAATATGGACATGATAGATAATAGATAATAGATCTTGTTTTCTTCTTTCAAGATACATGATACTATCAGAGGTAATATGGACATGATAGGTTATGGATATCTTATTTCAGAATGTACAATACTATCAGAGGTAATATGGACGTGATAGATTGTGGACCCATTTTTTTGTTTTCAGAGTGTAAAATACTATCAGAGGTAATATGAACGTGATAGATTGTAATGACTCAAGAAA
Organism: Iris pallida; assembly: GCA_029216955.1. NCBI lineage: Eukaryota > Viridiplantae > Streptophyta > Magnoliopsida > Asparagales > Iridaceae > Iris > Iris pallida. The sequence continues at coordinate 9,857,720 of JANAVB010032819.1, read as the reverse complement.
GTGGGTTAATATCTACAGAGGTAATATGGACATGGTAGATTGTGGACCCATTTTTCTGTTTTCAGAGTGTAAAATAATATCAGAGGTAATATGGACGTGATAGATTGTAATGACTCAAGAAAGTGGGTTAATATCTACTCAGAGGTAATATGGACATGGTAGATTGTGGACCCATTTTTCTATTTTCAGAGTGTAAAATACTATCGGAGGTAATATAGACGTGATAGATTGTAATGACTCAAGAAAGTGGGTTAATATCTACTCAGAGGTAATATGGACATGATAGATTAGATATTAGGCAGATAAAGTATTTATTCAGAGGTCATGAAGACATAATAAGTAACAAATCCGAGGAGATTGAGATCAGCTTAACCAAACTTTGGTGGCTGAGGAATTAAAAGAATTAATGTCATTGGAAAAGGAATAAACGAAACTCCTAATGACATTAGATTCGATGAATTAGATTTCTTCTGAATCCGAGGATTGTGAAGAGTTGGAAGAGATTTCTTCTTGCATGTCATTATTAGGTATGTGAGACGGATCATATCCTAACCCATGACGAGTTTTCTGATAAAATGAATCACCACATAACGGCAATCACATACCCTTGCCTTGATTGAGGCCTTGCATAGTCTTTAGATCGTATCCCATTTTCTGGATGATCTTGATAGATTGCTGACTATATCTGTCAATGCGGATCTTTCCTTTGTTTCTATCCCTCAGATCATCTGTTTGAACAACAGGGATATTTCTGGCTAATCCGAACACAATTCGACGTTTGTTCTTCTTATCAGACGGAATCACGAAATAGGATTCTTCGAGGCGTCTATATGTTACGCAGGCTTGTGAGGAAGCAGCCACGGGAAGAAGGTAGGGAGAAGATGTTAAGAACTTGTGAGCATATGGTCCAACATCAATAGGAATAGGAAAGGAATTTTCCTTATGGTCGATGTATAAAGAGTCTTCTGTGCTCAGGTCGTCTTTATGTTGCTGGCTTTGACCATCAAGCGATGAAGTCATCCTTTCAATAAACTTGACAGCCATATACTCGAAAAAAAATCTTCATTGATATCAAAGAGTATAGGATGGTCAATATTTACATCATTCACAATCTGATCACCATGCTTCGGGGTAATCGCTGGTGGATTATCATCCGTATTCCACATAGTTTTGTCAATATTGACAATCAATAGTGATTCTGGATCATTCGTACCAGGGATACGTCCTTTGACCTTAATTATAAAAGGTTGAACTTGGCTCTTTGTAGGAACATTTAGTGATTCCTTGGGTGTAGCGCGAGTTCTTCCTTTAACCTTAATCATCAAAGGTTGGGTATTGACAGGTTGGGATTGGATTCGTCCCTTGACTGTGATTTTCAAAGGTTGCTCTTCAGGCGGATCCTCATTATCAAACTGATCCTCAGTAGATGACTGACCCTCAGCTATATCTGATATCTCGTTCGCATACTCTTGCCTATAAAGCCTTGAATCAGAGAAATAAGCTTCGACCCCTTTGAATAGATTGACATCAGCGAACTCAGTCCTTACGACTCCCTTGGAATCCACATATTTAAAACATTGGTGGAGAGTTGAAGGCACAATGTTATGCTCATGAATCCACGGTCTCCCAAGGAGGATGTTGTAGGACACGTCTGAGTTGATAACATAGAAGGTTACCGTAGTTCGAAGATCGCCAATCTGAATCTTCAGACGGATTTTTCCCAGTGGTTTACTCTTGCCAGAGTTAAAGCCAGCTATTGTGGTATTAGTGTAAATTAGATCACTAGTAGGGATTCTCAGTGGCCTCAACATACTTTGAAGAATTATGCTGATGGAAGAACCAGGGTCAATATAAATCCTGTCAATCTCGGTGGACCCAATGTACCAGTATAGCACAGGGGCCTGTCATGCTTGTTGTGCTTCAACAGCATATCTTCTTGTGTAAAGGTAATGTTAGGAATTGCTTCCATCACACTGTGACACTGCGGGCATGATATGGGTGCATCATTACAACTCTTGAGCTGAGCCAAACAAGATTCTGCTTGAAGTAAGGCTTCACTCAGAGTCTCTCTGCTTTCTTTAGAAAGATGAAGCAGCTCAAAAATAGATAGTCTAGCGGGAGTATTGGCTAACTGAGCTAGAATATCAAATTTATAAGGTTTCATCACCACCCCCTGACTAGCAGCAGACTTCAACGGGACGTCAAAACGTACTATTTTCTGTTTCCCCTTTTCAACCGCAGATAGTTTAGCAGAAACAGGAGAAGGTTGAACTGGTGATATTTCATCGCCTTCTGCTTCATAGTCTTTATGGTACTCCTTTCCAGACCTTATACTAGCAAAAGTTTCTTCTTCAGACCCAGGAGAAGTAAGTACCATATTACAGGATTTAATCTTCTTTCCCTTAGTTCTTTGCTTACAAGGATTGTTACGAGAGGCCTTAGAACCCAATCCGGCGGTAGACTTCTGGTTCTGAATCTGCAAAGGAAGCCGAATCCCTTTACCATAGTTTAACCCTTCTGCTTTTTGGAAATTATAACCCATTTTCTCTATGAGGAGAATAGATTGCTGACTGTACAAGTGAGTAGGCAGCGGGCTTCTGACAGGTACTTCAATTGAGCAAGAAGGAGTATCCTTCATAGAAGACCAAGATATGTGAGTCTCTATAATCACTGGAGGATAAGGATTCGAAATAGGAGGAAGAGTCCCTGTAGGGGCTTTTTCGTAGGCAGTGAAAACTTGCTGTGCTCTGTATAAGGGAACACTGTTCATGGCTAACCATTGCTGATGAGTAAGCTTGAGTTTAGTAGGCGGAGCTAAACTCGGAGGACATATATTCAATCCTCTCAGCCTGTCTTCCAAAGGGATATCACCCCACAGATGGTCTAAATCATCCAGATTTGGGGTAATATGAGAAACCATGTTTATTGTGACTGTGTGCTCATCATTAGTTAAAGTGATGGCACCAGAATTAATCAGCTCTTGAATCTTGTTCTTAAGGACATAGCAAGCCCTTGTGGGATGACCCACGTATCTATGGTAGATACAGTATTTGGGATTATCAGTCAGATTCACCTCGTTAGGTCTCCTTGGCTCCGGGATCTGGAGTTTGCCACTTTTGACCAGACATTGGAATATCCCCGGGATATCACCTTCATCGAAAGAGTATTCCTCTTTCTGTCTTGAAGATTCTTGATTATTTGCCATCGCCTTGTTCTTGGAAAGATTAACCATGAGTGAATCCTTCCCTTTGATATTGCGATTGCCATAAATACCAAGACTTCCTTTCTTTCCTCTATCTTCCGAGGCAAAGATCATCCCATGTTCACGAGCTAATCTACCGTTGGTTTCGGCAGAAACTGCTGCTATGATGAATGAGGCCCAATCTGTGAATTGGGAACCTGTAAGGACGGCGATAGACGGTCGCAGATTCATCTTGCATGTGTCGATCAATGCTGAATCTGGCATACCGGGAGGCATTTTTAAAGTAGCTTGTCGGAAACATTCAATAAACGTCCGAGTGTCTTCTTTCTCCTTCTGCTTAATTTCTATTAAGGAGGACATGTTCATGTCCATACCTCCCTCATAGAACCGAGAAAGGAATATTGCTTTGAATTCGTCAAAAGACGAAATGCAGTTGTCGGGTAAACTACGATACCAATCGTAAGCAGAACCCGTCAAGCATCCTATGAATACTCTAGTAAGAAGAGCATCATTCTTCTGCAAATGTACAGTCATAATATCAAAGTAATTGATATACTGACTGGGAGAAGCCCTTCCATCAAACAACACCATTGACTGTGGCTTGAATTTTGGTGGAAAAGGCACATCGTTCCAATGGGGAGGATAAGGTTGCTTGATCCCTAACCTCTGCAGTTGATCTTTGTGCTTCAAAACTTCAAACTGTGCTTTGAGCTCACGCACTACTTGAATAGCTTCACCAGTTTGAGGAAGCACATTTGATTGAGTAGTCGCGAGGAGTACCGTAACTCCGACTGGAGGCGGTACATCTTCTTGAATGATGGAGTCTGGAGATACAGAATTCTGGTTCACCACTGGCTCTTGATCATTCAAGGGTATGTCAACCCCCTGACTTTCTTGCACTGGTGTAACCACTGTCGGTTGAGTAGCCTGTTGAGTCATCATTTGATGCATATTCTGCATCATGGTGAGCATATCCTTCAATGATTGCTCAACTGCGGTGAGACGTTGCTCTGTGTTAGCCGAAGACGTCTCTGGTTCATCTCCAATAGCGTAGGACTCTACCTCTCTTGAAGATATAGAAGGATTTGTGTAGAGATATGAATCAACACTATCGGTCTCAGACTCAAAGGATTGAGTACCCCCAGCTTCAGAATCAGAAGTCTGTAACTGTCTCTGTCTCCTTGACCGAGTATTTTGATATACTCCTTCAAAGGAATCAAGAAGTCTGTTGAATTGCTGTTGACCTGGAGATTGAGATGTGTTCCGTCTAGGACGCCGTCCTCTGTTAGTGTGAGACGCCATGTTGGCGGATGCATATGGCAACTCCTCTTCTTGTTGTAGAGACGGATTGATACTCAATCGATTAAAAACTGATAGTTTTGCAATTGAGCAGCAACAATTGATCACGACTTGGTGACACTCACTGTGATGATTTCTTTGAGGGAATATCACAGGAGATTGTCTGTTCTTACGCTTTTGTATCAGCAACTCGCGTAAATCAGACGGAGAAGAAATAGTAGTCTTCTTTATCACATTTGGGGTCGAAAAACGTTTTGTCCCCTGTGTATAGAGAAGATTACTGGCTGCATTCGCAGAACCAAATTGTAAATCTTTACGCATTTGAAGATGTGTGCGTAAATCTTGCAATTTTTTAGCACATCGACCTCCATTTTTACTGCGTAAAACTTATAGGTTTGGAACCTTGCGTAAAGCAGTATGACAAGATTGTGGTTCAACCACATTTTTACGCTGTACACGTTTAGGTAAATTCATTTTAGATGTAACAACATCATGATGAATATTATCTACACTGCCATAGACATGAGATTTACCTTTACGCATGGAGCATAAAACTTGTTTATCTACCACGTCACAGACGAGAGATTTTTCTTTACGCGTAGAGCGTAAAGCTTGCTTATCTACCACATCACAGACGGGAGATTTTTCCTTACACAGAGAGTGTAAGTTTTGTGGGTCTACCACGTCACAGACGGAAGAGCCATTTTCAGACTCAAGAAGAGAAACCTGGCTCTTACGCGTAGGACGTGTAGCCTGGTTTTTACGCTTGGAACGTATGCCTGCCACGTTACAAACGGGAGACAAATTTTTACGCTCGCGACGTATCACTGGAGTAGAGACTACCTCATCACAGATAGGAGCCTTTACTTCAGGAGAGGGAAGAATTCCCTTGCTGTCAGCAGCCACAGAGAGATATAAAGCCATTTTGGATTTGGGAATCCAAACTTTACGTGCTTTACGAGACTTTTGAACATTGGAGTGGCGAGAACCACCCCCAGTTCGGAGCATTTCTTCGTAAGCAGTCTGGTCGAAATTTACAACCAGTCTTTTTTGTCGATCCAATCGACGCATCATCATATTGAGCAATTGCCTCCTCGTCAGAGGAGAAGGTCGTCCCCAGCAGTGTCGCCATTTTGTTTTCCTTAACAAATTTGCCTTTGAAACAAAAACGAGAAAGAGTACAAATTTGATTCTGGGGAGTATTGCTATGGAAGTCTGATCTTGTAAATGATCACTTTGTTCCGTGGACTATATGATGATGATGAAGATCACTGCTGAAAAGTGAACAACTGGAAGAACTAAGGCACCAGAAAGGTATCGACAGCACTTGGGCACTAGTGACGAGATCGAATGCTTTCCTGCTTAGCTTCACTCTGTCCTTGAAGAAAAGTTGAAGATGAATGCTCCTTGATATCCAAAGTCTCTGGGCTCTGGTCTTTCTGTATTCTCTCCTTGTCTCTGTGTGTATATATATCCTTCTTGTCGTCGTCCTTGAGTGTGAGAAAAATCTGTATATTTATAGACTGGGGCTTCTGTGCGTAAAGAGGCGTCAAGATATGCCTTTACGCTAACAACTGCCACACATGATCAGACTCACCCTCTGCGTATGTTGACACGTGTCCCATTGTAATAGTAAAAATAGGGTACACGTACACACGTTCTTCGAAATTTGTGGCATGAAGGCCATGTACGCAAACCATGTTCCAAACTGGCAAAAAGGAAAAAGGCGTAAAAATAGCCTCAACCATCCCTGAGCGTAAAGCATTAGGATGAGCGTAAAGTAGCTCTGTCATAGGCTTCCCGCGTAAAGTGGTTATTAAATAACCTTGAGCGTAAAACTAGCTCAAATAGACTTTACACGCACATTGTCTGTTGAGCGTAAGAACTCGTATAGAACTCCGTGCATAAAAGAAACCAGATAGTGAGCGTAAGGTAGCTCGATCCATATAAACGTCAAGTAAGGTCTTTGTATGAGACAAATTCCTTTGGATACTGTGGTGAATGCCATCATTAATATCTCCATGTCCGATTCTGCATTAAATGCAAGACTAGACAGCCTTGAGCTGGCGTAAAAGGAGCAGTTGGCTTGTCATCAGCGTAAAGTGTCATCGGTCTGAACCCGAGCGTAAAGCTATGAATTTGGCACAGGCGTAAAGTGATGAGCCTCTTCTGTGGCGTAAAGGGAGTCCTCTTTGAGTCATTCTAACTCCTTTCTGAGAAGCACTTTTTACGCTCCTACAAGGGTAAACGTCGGCCTCCGTCTCTTCGTTGATTCGATGATTCGAGGAAAAGGCGAGAAGGAAAGTTTTCCTCGGCTTGAACTGCCATATACATACCTGTTCGGATGGCTGCTTTTACACCATCCTTCTTTGATGAATCCTAACATGGGGGCAGTGGGCGGCAGCTTTTTAAGAAGATTTTCTGGATGTAAGTGGATCTACACCACTTTGAGAGACTGCCGGCGAACTCTGAATCTCGGCAAGGGATGGAACTTTTATTGTGTTCCTCCTCCAGTTTGTTATGAGCATATGTCCACAAACCTCGTCGACTCTATGAGGATGCAGCCGTTGGGCCATACATCTTTCGACTGGCTGAGGATAATTCGGCCATTACACTTGGTGTACCGATTCGAAGATGAATGTTATCTTGAGCCTTATCGGCCAAGCCGTTTTGTACGCCAATTCGGCTATGACCAATTTTATGTGGGCAACGCCATAACGTGCCTACAGGAAAAAGGTTATTTGATTGATAGAGCCCAGGCTTGGGCCTACTACAATTCCCGTAACACAAGGACGAGTTCTCGATGCCGACAAGAAGCGATCGTGGCCCTCACATGCTGTATACCTATTCGATCTTTTATACATCAGCAAATACTTTTGCTAAGAACTTCAATCTAGCAGACAACTTTGTGACGATAACTCAATTTAAAAAAGGAACACATGTTATAGTGCTTCCTGGTAATGAGGAAGAGCACGAACCAGCTGATGCGCCTATAGAAGCTTCGAGGGAAGCCAACTTCCCCGAAGAATTCTACGAACCGCTGCGTGTCTCTCAGAAAGTTGTGAGATCTTCGACCAAGAAGAGGAAGGCAGAAGAAACATCTTCTCCTATTTTAAAGAAGAAGACCGTCGTGGACTCTTCAGAAAGAGTCACCACTCACTCGCAATCTCGGCAACAGGCTGAGTCGGTTCATAGAGACGAGGCAACAAACCCTACTTCTGTCCAAAGAAAAACACATGCAGCAGACATAGAGATCCCAGAAGAACCTCTACGCAGGAGAAAATTAGCTTTCAGAAAGAAAGCAACCACTCCCCCGAGATCTGCCCATACATCGGCCCTAATAAGTGTTGTCGTCGGGGTTATGATGCCTTCTCCTACGCCTGCTCCTGAGCCTAGGCAGGAAGTTTCCAGTGCATAAAAAGGAGACTAGGTAGTAGAGACAAGAGAGGAGACCGCAGAGATGAAGCATGGGGCTGCAGAAGTAAGAGAAGCAACTGCAACTCCAACCCCAATCAATGAGTCAAGATCATCTGTCGAAGTAGTACAATCTCCTACGCTTGCAACGAAAACTACCCCTCTTCCAGCTACACTAAGATCGCATCGGGCTGAAGAATATCGACTGATGATCGAGGCCCTAGAAGACTGTGACTTCGACTTTCATGATGACATAGATCCTCGACGCAAATGATAGCGAGGAAACACGAGAAGAGGCTCCAGATGATGAAGAAACATCAGCAGAGGATGTAAATGACACTCTAAATCCGGAAGAGGATGCTGATGCCCATGCATCCCAAGAGAAGAACACTGTTAATGAAGTAGCACCGGAGGAAGCTACTGTCACGAATCAAAGAGGTATTGACTGATATTGATAATCTTCTTTTATAGATCATTAAATGACTGACATCTTAACTTTCATTTATGCAGAAATTCAACCTTCTCCAATTCCTCCTGTATGCACTGATAATGTGCAGGCAAAGGCGGTAGCCAACAACAGCCGTCATTTATCAGGCGGCTCTGAAGTAGGAAGCAGTCAAGCAGTGATGTCTGAAGCTACTTCTGCGAGGCTGCAGCCTATTTCAACAGATGAAAATCTTGTCACTAAACCCAGCATCGGTAAGCTTGCCTTCATTTTGGTCCCTTTTAACAGTTCTCAGTAACAGCAAACTAATGATGTTTATTTGATCCCGCAGAAAAACATCTGGAAGGAGCAACTAGCTCCACTATGGCTCCTTTGTCCAAAGAGACTTCAGTCTATGTTCAAGAAGCCCAACTTCTGCCTTCACAGGCATCTGCTGATACAACTTCTATAGGAGTCGCCGCCACACCTAGTGCAGTGGCCACCAACAAATTTATAGTTGGCTCCTTCACCAACCTCTTCTTCACTTCATTAGGACCTTTAGTAGAAAGGGTAATGGAGAAAGAGAGTGTTGGTTTCATCACTGTCAGAAGTCCAACTTCTTATCTGATCGTCGGCATCCGAAGTCAGGGTAATGAGGATCAAGCCACCTATCTCGAACATGTGCTGGATGAACTAGAGGAGTCAATTAAGATTTACAAAGATCTTAATCGGGAGGAGGTAGAGCCACTAGTGAATACCGAGTTCGAAAGGATGACTCGAGAAGCTGAGGTCACAAAAACTGCTTTCCAGACTTTCTTGGACACTTATGCCACAAAGGCTTCAGAGTATGATTCCCAGATAGAGATAGTTGCGTCTGGTGCTGGGGAGAAAGAAAAGAAGGTTGCTGAACTGAAGGCAAAGTTTGCTCGACTTCAAGAAGAGTTGAGAATCGTTCAACTTGCTCTTGAAGAAGAGACTATACAGCATCAAGCTGTCGTTCAGGAATTAGACATTCAGACCCATGAGAAGGATGAGTTTGTCACGTCTCATCAAGATGAAATCGCTCGCCAACTAGTGACCTTGCCGAAGTTTGACAATAAATCTGAAATGGAGGAAGCTAGAAGGCGGGTGTTGGATTCGCTTGAAGAACGGCTTCAAACCTTGAAGCAGCAGATAGCTAATCTGATGACACCTCCAGCTGAATAAGAAACGTTTTGTATTTTTTCTTTTATGATATATCTTTTTGTAACATCTTTTATCTTGATCAATAAAAAGACATTATTTTTTTTGGCTATATTATTTATTAATAGCGATAGAAAATATATTCAGAGGTTCCAGACATGATATATTTTTTGACGTAGAAAATAATTATATTCATTATATCTGCTCAGAGGTAATGTGGACATGGCAGAATATAATTTGTTGAATATTATTATTTCGGTAGACAACTTAATCAGAAATAAATATGTGACAAGTTGCTGATATGAATGAATGGATGAATCGTCAAAACTTATGAATGAAATGAATCGTCGGAATGAACGGATGAACCGGCAAATGAATGGAATGAACGGGTGAACCATCGAATGAATGGAATGAACGGGTGAACCATAGAATGAATGGAATGAATGTTGTGAAGAACGCGTCACTTCGATGTTTCAAGAATCTCTGCCTATAAATAGAACAAAAATTTAGATGAAACGCTCACTTTCACTTTTCAACACAAAAATATCGTCTGAAGATGCATCCAAGAAGGCTGTGATTGTCCCGAAGGTTGAAGAAATCACGGAGGAACGTTCAGCCGAACAAAACCAGCCAAAGCAGACAGAAACGGGCGAAGGTTCGTCTATACCCAAGCCGTCAAGGGACATCTTGGACTTCCTCGTTGAACCAGGGATGACCGAAGAAGAAGATGCCATGAGGATGGCCGCTTGCGCATTTCTAGTGAAATCGGGCAAGGATGTTCTTGGCTCTTTTGCCGACTACATTTTTGAAAAGGACGGTAGTGGTCCTCGTCCTGTCTTCAAGAAGGACGATAGTGATTCTCGTCCTTGATATTGTGTAACATCGTTTATGATCAAATAAAATCAAACTTGATTTATGAACTGTCTGATCATATTTACAAGAAATTCTTTTTACATTCATACATAGTACTTTTTGAGGAACTTGTCATTGATGGGCATCATTGCAACTCGACCGTCCAGCTCTGTGAGTTGATAGGCCCCATTTGAGAAGACTTTACTCACGATATAAGGCCCTTCCCATTTTGCATCGAACTTGCCTTTGTTCATGTGAGTCATAGTCATAGGACGTCTGACTGTAAGAACGAGTTCTCCTTTCTGAAAGGCTCTGACTTTAACTTTGTGGTTAAAATTCTTCGAGATACGGGCTTGATATAATTCGATATGTTGCTGAGCTAATAGCTGCTTCTCGTCGAGCACCTCTAGTTCTTGAAGTCGAAGAAGATCATTGTTCTCCGTAGTAAGTTCGTTAGCGATAGCAATCCTCAAGAAAGGAATCTGAATTTTCAAAGGTAGAACTGCTTTACAAACATACACCAGAGAGAAGGGTGTACAACCTCTGGGGTTGCGGACCGTAGTACGGTAGGCCCATAGACATTCTCCAAGATTTTCACTCCAGTTTCGTTTGTTAGTAGATACAAACTTCTTAAGGAGCTTGATAATGGTCTTGTTGAAAGCTTCATCCAAGCCATTAGCAGCAGGGTTGTAAGCCGTAGAGGCGACATTATCAATCCGATGATCATCACAGAATCTGGTAAACTTTTGACTGATGAACTGAGGTCCATTGTCATGAATGATTCGTCGAGGCACACCAAACCTGTAGATAACATGATGTTTGACGAAGTTGATGACGCTGCTAGTTTTGACTTCAACCAAAGGTATAGCTTCAGCCCACTTAGAGAAATAATCAGTTATTGCCAGTATAAACTGATGTCCTTTAGAAGAAGAAGGATTGATGGGACCTATAATATCTATGCCCCAAGCTTCAAAAGGCCAAGAAGCAGCAGTCGGATGAAGGAATTCCGACAGTTGATGGATGAAATCTGCATAGATTTGACAGGCTCGATATTTCCTTGTATATTCGATGGCATCGGATACCATAGAGGGCCAATAGTAACCCATTCGTCGAATACGATCTTGCAGTTTAGGATCGGGTTGATGTGCTCCGTAAACACCATCATGAGCTTCGCACAATACATGCTTTGCTTCATTGCCAACAAGACAACGCATTAGTAAACCGTCATAGGTCCGTCGATAAAGAGTTTTGGTAGTCTGATTGTAGTAGAATCGAAGAGATCGTCGGCGAATAATCGTAGCCTCCTTAGGATCTTCAGGAAGTATGTCATGAACTACAAAGTCGATGAAGGGAGCTCTCCAATCTTCATTGATAACATTGACTTCAGTGAGGTTACTGTACTCAATGTTGCAATTATTTTCAATACAGAACAACTCTCTGTTGGAAACAACAACCACTTGTTGCCTCTTGACGGGAATTGCCAAGACTGCTGCGAGATTAGCTAAAGCATCTGCATCAGTGTTACAAGCTCGTCGAACATATTCAATGAAGAAAGCCTTGAATGATGTAGCCATGTAAGTTGCAGCTTCATGATAGGGCGATCTTGATGGTGAACTTCGTATGTTCCTCTAACCTGATTAACAACCAGTTTAGAATTGCCGTAGACTTCAAGATATTCGACCTCCAACTGTTTTGCTAATTGGAGTCCAATGAGCAAGGCATTATATTCAGCCACATTGTTAGAGCATGGCTGATCTAAGGAGTAAGCTCTCTGGATAGCTAAACCTTTTGGAGAGACTAGTACATTTCTAACTCTTGCGACAATGGTCCCATTGGGTCCGATCCGGGATGCTCCGTCGAAGAATAGACACCAAGTAGGAAATTCTTCAGAGATCATGTTTGATTCCAATGTTTCATCTAGAATTTTATCATAAAGTTTAGATGTCTCCGGAACAGGATGAGCTGCTAAAAAGTCAGCCAGTGCTTGACCCTTAACAGACTTTTGTGGAACATAAACCATGTCGTACTGGGCTAGCAGAATGGCCCATGTAGCCAGTCAAGAATTGAGTGTGCTGGGTTTCTTCATCAATACCCGAAGAGGATTAACTAGGGAAATGACGTGAATGGTTTGGCTAATGATATAATGCCGAGTCTTTTGAACAACGAACATAAGAGCTAGGCATTCTTTCTCAACCGGACTATAACGGTATTCAGCACCAATCATAGTACGACTAAGATAGTAGATGGCTTGTTCATGGCCTTCTTTGTTCTTCTGGGCAAGTAAAGCACCCAATGAATGATCTATAGCGCGGACATACATTAAGAATGGTATGCCTGAGATTGGTGGCACCAAGACTGGTGGGTTCATGAGATATCGCTTTATGTCATTGAATGCTTGTTGACATTCTTCAATCCAAACAAAAGATACATCCTTCTTCATTAATTGAGTAAATGGTCTGCAGCGTCCAGGTTTGAAATGAACTTCTTGATGTACGCATGTCGACCTTAAAATCCTCGTAGCTCTTTTAGGTTGCGTGGAGAACGCATCTCTTGAATGGCTTTGATCATCTTGGGATCGATGAACTTAACCAATGCTGGTGTCAGAATCCCATGGTCTGGAATCAGAAGAGTTAGAGCGCTCCTCATTATCGGATTCGGAGACTTCTGGAGATAAGACCGGAGGTGAAGCATATCCGAGACCTCTTTTCGTCCTGCTGTAATACATCTTTGATTTTCTTTTTGGAACAGTCGTACGGATATGAGTTCGTCTACCCTTGCCATAGTTGAGGCTATTCTTGAAGTCATAACTCATTTTTTGGATGATGTCTTTTGATTGTTGGCTATAACGACGTAGTTGGAGACGTCCTGTATCGTTACTTTTGCTATCATCTGTATAGCTGAATTTCTGTTCCGGTCCTTTATTAAAAAGTATTGGACATTCACCTCTCTTTCGAGAGGGGACAACAAAACATGAGTCATCTGGATGCTCCAATAAGACCTCTGCCTGAAGGGATTGTACGGCTCCTATTGTAAATGAATGAAAGCTGTCTAACATATCCAAATAGCATTTAGTATGATAAATGACATCAGTATACTGGAAAGTAGATGCTTTTTCATTGATTTGTACATATGTATTTACAATAGGACCTTTAGCCTTAGCAGGCTCGGTCAGATCGAATACAAGAGGGGGAGAAGAAGAATACAGAGGAGGCTTGCTATGACGAAGGTCGATAACAAGTGGTTCATAGGAGTTGAGCTTCCTTTTATCCTGATTACGACATAAGTCAATAACAAGTGGCTCAGAAGAGGTGAGCTACCTTTTATCCTTGTTACGACGTAGGTCTATAACAAGTGGCTCAAAAGAGTTGAGCTCCCTTTGATCATGACCACCATCGGTTGATTGCTTCTGTACTGTCAAGTGAATAGCCAGTGGTTTGGAAGATTGAGGATAAGAAACATGCCCTTTGACATGTATGATGAGGGTGTGCTTGGGTATTGCTTCTTGTTCTTCTTCAGTGTCCAAAGCCATTACTACCTTCATGAACTCATCTTTATACATGCGAGCATCATTACAATACGCTTCGACACCTTTAAAATGATAGAGATCCGCAACTTCTTTTTGGACTTCTTCTTTGTCATCAACATACTTGAAACATTGATGGAGAGTCGAAAGAACAATATTGTGTTCAAGAAGGAATGGTCTTTCCAAAAGAGCATAGTAAGAGCAACCATGATTGTCTATAATGTAGAAGGTCACCTTTGTACGGAGATTGCCTATTTGGAGTTTTAGACGAATCTTGCCCAAAGGCTCACTTCTTCCCTGGTTGAACCCCAGAATGGTGGTGATTGTGCTAGAAAGACTATGCACTGGGATCTTCAGTGCATCTAGCATTGTCTTCGATATAATACTGAGTGCTGACCCTGGATCTATCAGAATACGATCAACCTTCATCGAGTCGACGTATCCTGTATAGTATAGAGGACGGTCATGCCTATTGTCTTCCATCAGCATATCATCCTGTGTGAAGGTAATGTTTGGAATTAATTCCAACACACTGTAACAGTGGAGACAAGAGACAGGCTCTGATTCTGGCTTCTTTAGAAGAGTTAGACAGGTTTTTGCCTGTATTAGAGCTTCACTCAGAGTTTCTCGAGTTTCTTTAGAGAGGCGCAAGAGCTCGAAGATCGACAGCCTGGCCGGTGTATTGGCTAGTTGAGCCAATATATCAAAGTTGTACGGCTTCTCTAGTCCAGAAGGAGATGACTTCTTTAAAGGCTTGTCAAAGCGGACTTGTTGTTTGCCTTTGTCGGCTGCCGTCGGCTTAGGAGGAATGGGTTCTACAATCGGTAAGGATGCAGAAGGGATGTCTTCAGTAGAGACAGGTTGCACTGGAGCAGACTCAGAAGAAGGAGCAGGAATTTCTTGAGCTTCGGAAAATTCTCGTAGATAGGCTTTCCCTGACCTGGTGTCCAGCAGGATTTCCTCTTCAATTATGGGGTCAAAAGACACCGTATTGCAAATCTTTGTTTTGCCTTTGGAGCGGTCTTTTTGCTTAAACGAGGAATGAGCCTCGAAGTCTGTGACAAGATCAAGGTGGATCCACACAATCTCACCATTATCAAGTGATAAGGGAACGAGACCTTCACTCTGTGGAGGAGGAAGATTCTCGATCTCAAGAGTGGCCTTAGGGATATGGATAACACCATGCTGTACCATCTGTGGAGGGAAGTTACCAAACTGTACTGAGACCATATTCATGGTAATAATCTTCTCATCTTGTTGAAGGGTTACAACACCAGCGTTGACTAACTCTTGAATCTTGCCTTTGAGCACATAACATGCTCGAGTGGGATGCCCAATGTGTCACGCCCCGCTCCCGTAGGAGCGATCGTCCTCGCTAAGACGTTTATGTCACGCCCTGCTCCCGTAGGAGCGATCGTCCTCGCTAAGGCGTGATGCCGCACGAGCCTAGATTGTGCTCGTGCAAGGCAATTCCATAACGGCCGATTACATCGGCGGCGACGGGATCGTCGTACAGAAGTCCCAAACAGAAACATTAAATCATGCAACGGAATTTAAAGACGAACACATGAACACAAGTCATTCAAAAGAAGCTCTTTTATTGATATTGAATACAAGATTACATTTGTGGGCGCAAGGCCAATTTATAAGCCTCTCGTGCTCACTTTTCTCTTATTTACAAAGTCACTCACTGCTCTCTCTCATCTCTCGATTACATGCTTGAGTCAGCGGAAGCTTCGGAAGGCGATGTCCATACATTATGTCCTGTATAAGTCTTCAGTTCACGCGACCGCACGCTTTGACTCGCCAAGGAACTCCGTGCCTCGACGCATCCAAGCGAGCTCCGCGCCATGAGCTTCTACCTGTGCCTGCACATGAAACACTGTGTGGGTGTCAGTACTCAACTGTACTGGCGGAGTGAGCTTCTCGCCCACCCATACATAACCGACATGTTTTATTTACTTTGTGCAGCTTAAACCCTTTCAATTGTCTTTCTAGTCTTGCCTTAGGATGCATTTTAAACAAGACATCTCGGTCTATACTTAGCGATGCAACAACAAGGTCGTACAATGACGGGGTCGTGCTATAATGCCAAAGTATGTTTCGATCAAGGCAGTGCCTCATTACTCAAGTACTTGACCGAACTACAACTTGGGACGACAGGGTCGTGCCACATTCTATTCGCAACTTAGATATATTCAAGACAATGCTATGCCGATGAGCAACTTACGCGAACTCGGCCGTGCCAAGACCTTTACTTAAACTTCAGCGCCACTAGACCAATTCTCGTGCCAACGATTCAAGTGCCAAGGACGGCAGTGGGACGACTTGTGCGGTCGTGCCTTAGACCTTACTTAGACTTGTTTGCGCATTCAAGACTGAGGTCGTGCCTCGCTATCAAGACTTATCCATGCTACCGCCTTGCGGCCTTCCTGTTCTGTAGCTCCCCTTCCCGAAAAATTTTTAAAATATTTTTTTTATTATTTAGTTTATTTAAATGGTAATTTTTAGATTTTATAAATCAATAATTGTTATATTTAATTGTGTTATATTTAATTATTATATTGTGATGTACAATTTATACGCATATACCATCATATATGTGCATGTATATATAAATATATATAATATACGTGGGTGTGTGTATGTAAATATAAATGTATATTATATATGTGAGTATATATATGTAAATATTATATATGTGTGTATTTGTATAAATATGAACTGATATTACTGTGTAAAGATTTCTATGTAATTTTGGTCTTTTCTTCACCAAATTTCATTTAATTTGATTGCAAAATGGATTCTTGGCTTTTATTTATAACAACATAATGTATTGTGTGGGATTGTTATATCTTGGCTGTAATGGTTGGAGAGTAGAGATTCTCATTTAATATATATATACTTGATTTATGAACTGTAATGTGATACCTAGCATTGGTTCATGTTTGTCCTTTAGATGTGCTAAAGTATAAACGAACAAAAATTCATATTGATCTTTCACTGTCATTAGTTTTCTTTGTTATATAATTCCATTTAAAGTTAGTTGTTCTTAAATTTTATTATTGGATATATTTTAAATAAGATTGTGGATTAATAGAAACATGCTTAAACTATTTGAATTCGTATTGAATATTATCTTAAATATTTTGGAAGACTTAGATATTACGCTAGTCATAAGAGAAGATGGGCTTTTGTAAAAACCCAAGACCTTGACCACTATATTGCCAAAATCCAATCCTAACCTTCCCTACTCAGCCGATCCCTTAACTTATGGGGTTCAAATTTGGTTTTAAATTCTAATAGGAGATTACTCTAAATATCCTTAATGATTGAACCCAACTTTGATTTTTAATCTAGACTTTATCTCTTCACACCAGATCGAGTAGAACATAAAAATAGATAGCCCCTTCTCATTTATCAACCCTACTTTCCCTTCCTGGCACTTCTCGATCCCTCCCACCGTTTACAGAACCACCTCCCCGTCGATCCAGACAACACCAGCAAGCCATCAGCATCGCACCATAACTCCGACCATTTTAGAAACCCATCCCAACATGGCAGCCTCCACAGCCGCGGCAGCCAGTCCATACAAACACACGTCCGTCACCACAAGCCAAATCCCATCACCACAAAAAACCACCGTGTCCGGACCCGTGTGTCCGTGTCCATTTTCCACCATATTATAATATACAATCAGAGTTTGTGACTAACAAACCTGGACACGATACAGTCGTCCGGGTCCGGCACACCATCTTCACCATCGTCGGCACCCTCCCCTCCAGCAACCTCACAACCACCTTCCCGCTCCTTCCATGTTCCGAACCTCGGACAACCACCTCGCTGGAAATCAATGCCACCTTCGTCGCTGTACCGAACACCTTCACGCTGGCCACAAGTCCCGAACCTGCACCTCCCCGACTTCAAACGGTCGTTCTCCTAGACTTCCTTTCCCGTCGACTCCATACTTCGACAACAGCTGTCGAAAATCCCCAAACTCACCGCCGTTGCCTAGATCCGTGGCCAAGCCCCCGCCTCCATCTTCATCATCAACAACAGCGAACACCCAAACAAACCCCAACTAACATGTTTCCCGCCAACGACCGCAACGCCCAAGCCGCTGGTGACTGACCATCCTCCATCGTGTACGTGGCCGTCATCAGCCACATCAGTCCCTCTAGATCACCTCGACTGCATAGATCCGGTGCCTCCTTCCCCACGGCAGAGACGCACGCGCGTCGACTCTCCCCCGTGAGCAGCGAGCACTGCCAGATTCGCCACCACTCCGGGCACGAGCCTTCGTACGCCTCCGCCGACGCCGCGCCAAGGGTCATGTCGCCACCGGCTGAGCAAAGAGCTCCGTTGCTCTGAACCCTAGCGCCGCCGTTGCTCCGGCCGCCCAGACCCGCTTTCGTGCCACATTCGGTGCCGACGAGGCGCTACCGTGCTGAAGCCACGACACCTCGCCAAGACCCGCACACCGCCGCATCCGTCGCCCAGAGCTGGCGTCACCCCCGACTTCGCCCGGCCTCACGTGCCGACGTGCTCCACCAGAGCTCCCCGGCGCGTAGCCGGTTCGGCGGCGCATCAGTGCCGCACCTCCGCAGGACTCCTCCAGCGTCGCGCGCCGCCCGACGAGCTCGGAAAGAACCCCCCTCTCGGTGAGCTCCCCAACCTTCCTCTCTCCCTGCTTCTTCTTCCAAATTTTCCTTCTTCAGAACTCTTTCAACTTCTCCCATAGTCTCTCTCCTCTTTAGGGAGACTATTAATAAATCCACTCAGTTGTCACTGTTGGGAACCTGGGAAAGAGAGTAATTTTTAGTCAAAGTTATTTATTGTTATTATATTTTTATTTTGTTTCATATGGTTCTAATAGTACTATAACTATTGTGGTAGTCATCAACTTCTGCTAATATCACTTTAATTATTAGATATTGAGTGTATACCAATTTCAGATTTATGAGATATTATTGATATATTACTAGTGCCACTGTACATGTTGATGTACAAGTATTTCAAACCATATATATACATATTATATATTTGGGAAAAATATTTAGTTGGACCTTGGGCCATTAGGCTAGTTCTTAATTTAGAAAGTCATTAGGCTTTAACTTGATAAATTGTTATTACTTTATCTATATGGGTAATAGTTTGGATTTTGGGTTTTAATTTTGACCTATCGATATTGTTGGGCTTTATATTAAAATAGATTTGGGCTTTATATAGACTATATGTCAAAAGTTTTGGGTTAATTATTTATTTAGGCAATATTGTGCACGGTTCGCCGGAATCCAACTTTGGACATACGGTTGGGTTCGTATCGGAAAACTGGATCCGTAGACATGTAGTTTGACGACTTTAGAGACCGTTGACTCTGAGACGCTTTTCGGTGCAAAGCGGGTCCAACGACGGATACCGTTTTTGTCCGAAATTACCGTTTTGCTCCTGTGTCCGAAATTGGACATAAGAAGAGACAATCCTAGCTAATTTGACTATTCTGAGAATATTGGTACTATTTATTTCAACATCCGGAGACTTCTACATGTGTTGACTGATTGTGGCTCATTGAGTGGTATAGTATTATTGGTTTTTCCAGCTAAGGACCTCATGCAAGTGCACTTTCTGATTGCTTTTCGATTCATAGTAGTGTTTTCATTTCATGTCTATACATATATCTTATTGCTTGTTGACACGCTCGTCACACGGAGGATTCGGTTGGGGAAATATCTAAGTAGACATATGAACTACCCAGAACTATCCCATGAGTCTATTCTTGAATAATAGCCACTGCGCACGACACGTGCAGTGTGTCGGATTTACCCCCTAGCCGTTCACATATCGAAATAGATATTTCACACCACCTAGATAGATGTCTTTTATTAGTTTTTTCCTTGTTTATTTCTCTATCTTGTTATGTCATCAGTTATCTTCCAGTTTTTATTTCTCATATGCTATTTTCGTGTCTTGTTAATTCTATTATGTTTTGCATTGCTGTCCGTTTGTGTACTTGTTCCATACCTGACTGGAAACCAATATTTTTCAGGTTTAGCCGCGATCATTCTTAGCACTGGAAGAACTTGGGTATGCTGAAGACAACCTAGAAATAGAAAGCAATTGTATCAATTTTATTAATTGTAAAAT
Source organism: Iris pallida (assembly GCA_029216955.1). Taxonomy (NCBI): domain Eukaryota; kingdom Viridiplantae; phylum Streptophyta; class Magnoliopsida; order Asparagales; family Iridaceae; genus Iris; species Iris pallida. Next base: position 9,837,680 of record JANAVB010032819.1, on the reverse strand, counting down.
CCTGTATTTTCTTTAATTATAAATGTTGTAATAAATGTAGAGTTGTGAATGAGCATCAAATGTTATTTTCTTGAGAATTTATTCTTGCGGGCTTGACCGCATTCTACCGCCGACTCTGTGGCGTTGGCTGGCTTGGACACGTCTCGCATCCGAAAAGCGGGTGCAGGTCGTGACAAGTTTTTGTGGTGGCCCATGCAGGTCCATTTTTGCAAAAGATTGTGAACTCGTGATGGTACATTAGTCGTACTATTGCGAGCCTGCGACCAGGTAATACTCATTCACAAACTAGGATGTAAATGATTTACGATAATGACTAGGACTAGGAGTCCCTTGTTCAAATTGACCGTTGGGTAGTTAAGGTTATTAGATAGGCCATGCAATTTAGATAGCTTGCTAGATCCCTATAAACACACTCTTACTTTGATATAACGATATGATTCCATGTGGATACGCCATACACTTGATTAGTTAGGCTTTCCCATAATTAAGGCTATAATCTCGATAACCTGTTCAGTTTTCTTTTGCTCTACCTAGATATAAATTTCATAACATGAATTAGAATTGCTTGTTTTAAATTCTATTTGCTGTAAGGAATTGATTTATAATAATTGATTCTTTTATTCGTATAAAATCTCGAGGTAGATTGATTCAAGATTTCCCTCAACCAATGAAATGCATATGAAATAGATACTAGAATGTTTGTATTTCTTTCGTATTTAGTTATTTTCTCCATGTTAAATCTTTTAATTTAAGTGTTTGTGATTGATAGGACAAATACCTACGCTTTATTCTTAGTCAACTTGTTTGGATCTCTAGAAGCTCATTAATTTTTATGAATATAGTTAAAGGAGTATTAGTTAACTAATAATAGTTAGATAGCAGCGCACTGTCATCAATTAGCTGAGAGTGGAGATGTGGGTTCACTGCAGCCAGCAGCGCACTGGCGAGGCACAACCCATAGAATTGAAATCATTTCGGAGAATCATAGTCTATAAAATATTTCTAAAACTATGTCCACGTTGACCTCTTTAGATCTTAGATACTCTTGTGTCAATATAAGGTAGAGTGCCTGATAGCATATCACCTCCGAACTACAGAACCAAGGGTTTACCACAGCCAGAGTATATGGGTGAGGCATAATTCTCGGTAAAATGATTTCAGACGTGATTACAAGTTTAGGATACTATAGAGGATAAGGACTGCCCTGTATGACCCTAGGATCAAAAACCAATACTAGTGTAAGTTCTGCCAGTTGAGTAGCATGTCTCCCAACCTAGCATTTCGTAGTCCTTGTGATCTATTGACAGGGAAATTGATCGACACTAATAAGTGTAAGCCCCCTGAATTTTTGGAATTTATTTTTGAATTTTTCCAAATAATTTATTCTCGATAATTCTTTTTAAATTGATTAATTTTGATCATTAAATGCTCTTTACCGTGACTTGGAATTCTAGAGCATCAGGGATGACAGTCTCTGAAAACTTTCTTCTTGAAGTTTGTAGTAGACGAGATTATCTTCACAGTGATATTTCGTGTAACTTGTTCCCTTATGCTCTTTTTGCTTCGCGCAAGTTCGGGACCATTTAATTATTAATTGAATTCCCACTCTTTTTTCTTGATCATCATATGCACGTTACCGTGACTTTTAATTTAGGAGCACCAGACCAGTCGTTTTCTCAGAACCAACTTGTCATGATTGATCTACTCGAGACGCTCTTCACCCATAACCTTCGTGTCCCACTTAGACACTCCATTTTGTGCTTCATTTGCTTCGTACAACTTTTGGGTCAATTTAGGCCAATTAATTATCTACCGTAAAATCTAACTTCCAATTTAATTTCCGGGCCCGACATCGGTCCAATCCAGTCGACCCAATATATGGCCCTCGTCTGTTTTGAGCCTACTATGCACGTGCCACTTGCGTGCCACCGATCTGATCTCCCTTGTGCTCCCATTCCATCCGTAATTTTAATTGGTTTAAATTATAAATTAATTAAATCTTGGCTTCGACTTTGTCCAAACTTGGCCCAACGTTCGACCCAGTTTGGCATGGACCCTACCATGACTGCCCATATATCCCACTGATGTATTTGCATTTTTTTTCTGTTTGAAAATACGTTTATTTTATATCAAATATCTCTATTTCTCTCTCTTTTATATATGTGTATATGTATACATATATAATATAATATATATAATACTATCTCTCTCTCTCCTACTCTCTCACTTTCCACACAAAGAGAACCCCCACCTCAAACCATCACCAGCCGACTTCCCCCCTCTCTCTCATTCTCTCTCTAAATATCTTCTTAATATCTCACTCTTACTCTCTCTCTCTCTTTATATAATATATATACATACATATATATTATATATATATAATCCCTCTCTCCTCATTAACTCCCCACACCATCACATCCCTCTCCCACTTCACATCATCAGCACCCCCCTCCTTCACATGTACGAGTAGCCCCCATCCCTATCTCACTTTCTCTCTCTCTAAATATTACTTCCTCTCTCTCTCTCCCTTTTAAACTACATACACACACACACACACACTTATATTTCTCTCTCCCTTCCTAAAAACCAACCCCCCCACAGCCCTTGGCCGAGCCCCATGGCCAAACTCCTCCCATGCTCGACCTCCTTCTTCCTCTTTTTACCGAGCACAACACCACCATGCACCGCCATCAACTATATCACCCCACCACAACACCATGCACCACCTCCGCCGCCACGAGCACCTCGCCGTCGCCGCCCACCGCGTGTAGCTCACCGCCCAACCGCACACCACCGCGTGTGGCAGCTAGGCAGCAGCGCACGCAACCGCAGCAGCTGCGAGCAGTAGCAGCAGCATCAGCATCAGCTGCAGTGCTTCGCCGGCCGATGGCCTCGTACCCCCGCGCGCTACCGCGTCCACCGTCGTGGTCGGCCCCCTTAGCCAGCCGCTCCACCTCCGGTGAACCCCCAGGCAGGCCCCCATGGCACGTTGCCTCTTCCCCGGCGCGAGAAACGCCCGATTCGTGCGTTTGGCACGGGTTTCCATCGGAGCGCGCTCGGAAACGAAGTCAGAATCTCGTTTCGGGACAGCAACTTCGTACCGATTTTCTAGACAATCCGACCGTTGGATCGGCGATTTCTTTGCTCCATCTCAATCTCGGTATATAGCTCTTCACTCTCCTGAAATTTCACCCGTTAATTTCGTCAGTTGATACCTCAAAACTGGCCACCAAGTTGACGTTTTAATTGAACTGTTTTTTGACAGTTTCGTGACGCCAACTTCGCGGGTTCGTATCTTCGTCATCGCAGCTCCGTTTTGAGCACCATCAGTTCCGGTGCACAGCTGGTATAACCCTCTTCCTGTCCCCTTTAGATTTCATTTCAGTTTGAGCTTGTTAGGTCGGTCGAATTCGACGCCAAAGTTGGCCGTTTAAATTCTTAGTGTTACACTTGTAAAATTCCATTTTTGAAACCGGGACTCCGGATTCAATTTTTGACACCACCAGTAGACTCGTGGCGTCGTTCTGGTATGTTTTCATATAAAGTTTGCTTGATTTGGAGAACGTGAGCCCTGGTACGCATTTCGGTGCAAAGTGGGTCCCACTTTCTGAGTCAACGAGACTTTTTGACGCCGGCTCATCGGAATCCAATTTCGGATATACCGTTGAGTTCGTGTCATCATTCTAGACTCGTTAACATATAATTTGCTAGATTTTAGTGGACATTGGTTTCGATACGCATTTCGGTGCAAGTCGAATATCAATATCCGGGCCAACGGGTCATTTTGAGATCGGCTCATCGGAATCCAATTCTAGATACACCGTTGAGTTCATATCCTCATTCTGGACTTGTTGACATATAATTTACTGAGTTTTGAGGGCACTAGCTCCGATACGCTTTTCCGTACAAATCGGAATTTCAATGTCCTAGTCAACGGACCAATTTGAGATCGGGTCAACGGAATCCAATTCTGGATATACCGTTGGATTCGTATCGTCATTCTAGATTCGTGGACATATAATTTGTTAAGTTTTGTGCACTTTTATTTCGGCATATTTTTCGGTGCAAAGTGTGTCCAACGGTGGACATCATTTTGGCCCGAAATTACCTTTTGCCCCTGTATCCAAATTGGACTTTTGGACAGGCTATCCTAGCTGGTTTGACCATTCTGGACACGTTGGTGATGTTAGTTTCATCATCCGTCAACATCTGTAGATTTTTTTCCCTTTTTGTGTCACCCTATTATTATAATATTTTCTCTTTTTGGTTGTTTTATAGACCCGTCGATTTCAGTGATTTCTAAATCATTAAAATTCATAAGTTGACCTTATAGATGTTTATAGAGACTAGCTTGACCATGGTTGACTACTTTGACTAGACGTCGAAGTAGAGTCAACAGTTGACCTAGGTTTGATCAGATTTGACCAACGTTGACTTTTTGGCCAAAGTCAACTGTAGGTCAACCATTGACCTATTTAACCTAGATTAGACTTAGAATTGACCGGAGTTGACCAATTGACCAAAGTCAACTGTACGTCAACCTTGACCCAGTTTGTCTTAGTTTGACTTAGTATGACCTAGATGTTTAGTATGTCTTTTGACCCTGATCAGCTCTTGTATTATTTTATCTTTAGGTCTGTGGCTTTACTCTGAGCCCGGATTCATATTAACAGCAGGACCCCAGGCGAGTACATTGTCTGATAATATTTCTATTTTATGATATTGTCTATATTTCTTGTATTTAGTGTAGATACCCTTGTTCTCTTGACACATTGTTCACACGGATTGGTATTTCCCTGGATCCCGTCATGAGATGTTATTCCTCCCTCTCCTTGGTATATCTTGTGCAAGTCTTTCTTGTTCCTTGTGCATTATATAGACACGATTCCTGCGAAGGCTAGCTACCCTCTCAGAGAATCGCGTGTCATGATGTGTCATGGTTGGATCCACTATACTAGTCGGAGACGGGGAGTATTAGTGTAGATGTGTGGTCATTACCCTCCTTGTTTATTCTTGTAGACCTTGAATGCTACCAATCCTACACTCCACGCAAGATTGGCTAATCATTAGACCTTGTGCAGACCCAAGCCGGCCACATGTTGTAGCTAGTACTCACACACTTAGAGATGATTCGTGGTTCTTGTACATGCCATGATCAGTTTTAATTGCCTTGTTCTAGCTCTAGATTTACAGCTTACCTTGCCATGATACTCACATGTACATTTCATGATTTTCTTGTATATTCTCTCTATTTACTGCTATATTTTCAATATCGTATAATTAGAACTGTTATTTGAGATTTGTGCTCGTTCCATCCTGACTGGATATGTTGACAAAATTTTAGGAGTAGTTGTGTCCTCAGTATTGGACTTCATGATGTTGCTAGCTGAGGTGGATCTCACTATTCTTCTATGTGAATTGCCTGGTAGTTATCCTTAGTTAGTCTTGTTGTTCCTTCTTTATTGCCTGTCTTATGATCATAGTAGATTCTAGTTGTTCTAGTGATATTGTTATTATTTCTTGTCTTATCTTCCTTAGTTTTTGATTGTGACATGAGTACATTTCATAGTTATGGATCTTATATGTTGTAGTTAGTATAGTATTGTCACGACCCGCTCCCGAATAATCGGACACGAGTCGGACACGCCCAGCCTTCATTGCTAGACACAATGAAGTAAGCTGTATCAACTAGGGAAACTAACTAGATAAACATGAAAGATAGAGAAACACAGCATCTATAAACGATCCCAGAATATTCAAATACATGTCTAAGCATTTTATTATTACATTCATCCAGAAAATGTAACTAAAGTCTGACTAAAGTCTCAAAAGCAGGAAAGACAACTAAATGGAAGATAACTAGGCTTCTGCAGCCTCTATGTCACAAGCAGCTCCAGCTGGCTCAAGGAAAGCAGTATCCTGCCCATAGTATGTGTCACATAAAGCCTCCATCTCACCTATCATAACATATCCAGTCAGGAGCGGAGCAAAGCACAGTTCTAGGTAATGAACAATAACATAATGATATGGAAAGTAAATGCTGAAAGAACAGGATAAGAACAAGTATGTAAAGAACATGAAGATCATGAACTACTGCTATAAAGATACATGAAAGATCATGACAATGTAAGATGCAGTAAAGATCACGACTAATATCAAGATCAGGATCAAGAGAAACTAATGTAAGAACAATATCCTGAACATGTGTTTATATGTTTGAAATACTACTTAGATATGTGACCGGCTTGGGTAAGATCATGAAAGAACATGAAAGGATCCTGGAAGATCATGTAGGTACGGCTTAGGACCCGCGTGCACTGTGCGAGGCCTAAGCTAAAGATCATGAATAAGTAACCGGGTTTAGTCACATATCTAGAGTATTTCCCCACCCCAAGATACAAGTAAGATCATGAAAGAACAAGTAAGATCATGAATAAGATCATGAAAGAACAAGTAAGATCATGAACGTGTCGCAGTGTGTCAGCAATAAAGAACAAGGAAGATGCACTGAACAAAACCATAGAATGTACTTGCCTGGCTCCAGCAATATGGTAGGCAATCTAGCTGGATGTTCTCCTGTTAACAATAGTGATGTACAAGTTGGTTAATAAACTATGCTAGTTGCTTCTAGGTTAATAACTAAATCTTTATCTTGATTCTTCCCAAATAAGTTAGTCTTATTTGGAGGTTCACAAGTACTAGGTTTAATTACTAATTACCCGTTTTCTTTTGGGAAAAACAAATGTTAAACACAACCCTTGGTTTTACGTGTTTAACACTAAGAGTCTCTATAAGTTATACTAGTGATATTGGACTTCATGATGTTGCTAGCTGAGGTGGATCTCACTATTCTTCTATGTGAATTGCCTGGTAGTTATCCTTAGTTAGTCTTGTTGTTCCTTCTTTATTGCCTGTCTTATGATCATAGTAGATTCTAGTTGTTCTAGTGATATTGTTATTATTTCTTGTCTTATCTTCCTTAGTTTTTGATTGTGACATGAGTACATTTCATAGTTATGGATCTTATATGTTGTAGTTAGTATAGTATACTTGACAGCATTCTACCGCCGATACCGCGACGTAGGCTGGGCGTGGCCCATGTATTCGTACCCGTATATCAGGGTGCGGGTCGTGATACGTTTTTAGTGGTGGCCCATGCAGGTCAGTCTTTGCAGTTAATGCGAAGTCGTAGTAGTGCTTGAGTTTATCTGTACTACTGCGAGCTTGCCCTAGGATTAAGATTGAGTCATCGCATATTTTAGGATTTGATACTCAGTCACGTATTAGG